>CAKAJE020000385.1:0-33708 GCA_916610135.2 Macropis europaea
AGAGACCCGATTAGATCATTTTATATTATGGTTAATTTAAGAATTCAGCAAAATTCTATCACATTTGTTCAACTTACGTCGCTCCTATTTCAGATAGCGTACTGGGCTAGGCGGCTCCTTAAAGCGCGTGGAATGACGAGTAAAAATGCACTACTAAACTTCTATGATAGGGCAATCAGAGACCCGATTAGATCATTTTATATTTTGTTTAATATAAGATTTCACGGAAATTCTATCACATTTGTTCAATTTACGTCGCTCCTATTTCAGATAGCGTATTGGGCTAAGCGGCCTCTCAAAGCGCATGAAATGGCGAGTAAAATGCGCTATTAAACTTCTAGGATAAGGCAAACGGAGACCCGATTAGTTCATTTTATATTACGGTTAATATAAGAATTCAGCGTAATTCTATCACATTTGTTCATCTTACGTCGCTCCTATTTCAGATAGCCTACTGGGCTAGGCGGCATCTTAAAGCGCGTGGAAGGGCGAGTAAAATGCACTATTATACTTCTAGGGTAGGCGAACAGAGACCCGATTAGCTCATTTTATATTTTGTTTAATATAAGATTTCAGGGAAATTCTATCACATTTGTTCAATTTACGTCGCTCCTATTTCAGATAGCTTATTGGGCTAAGCGGCATGTCAAAGCGCATGAAATGACGAGTGAAATGCACTGTTAAACTTCTATGATAGGGCAATCAGAGACCCGATTAGATCATTTTATATTTTGTTTAATATAAGATTTCAGGGAAATTCTATCACATTTGTTCAATTTACGTCGCTTCTATTTCAGATAGCGTATTGGGTTAAGCGTCATCTCAAGCGCATGAAATGACGAGTGACATGCACTATTAAACTTCTAGGGTAGGGCGAACAGAGACCCGATTAGATCATTTTACATTAAGGATAATATAAGTATTCAGCGAGATTCTATCACACTTGTTCAATTTGCGTCGCTTCTATTTCAGACAGCGTACTGGGCTAGGCGGCATCTTAAAGCGCGTGGAATGGCGAGTAAAATGCACTATTAACCTTCTATGATAGGGCAATCAGAGACTAGATTAGATCATTTTATACTTTGGTTAATATAAGAATTCAGCGAAATTCTATCACATTTGTTCAATTTACGTGGCTCCTAATTCAGATAGCGTATTGGGCTAAGCGGCATCTCAAAGCGTATGAAATGACGAGTGAAATGCACTATTCAACTCCTAGGGTAGGGCAAACAGGGACCCGACTAGATCATTTTATATTATGGTTAATTTAAGAATTCAGCGAAATTCTATCACATTTGTTCAATTTACGTCGTTCCTATTTCAGATAGCGTATTGTGCTAAGCGGCATCTCAAAGCGCATGAAATGGCAAGTAAAATGCACTTTTAAACATCTAGGGTAGGGCAATCAGTGACCCGATTAGATCATTTTATATTATAGTTAATTTAAGAATTCAGCGAAATTCTATCACATTTGTTCAATTTACGTCGCTCCTATTTCAGATAGCGTATTGGGCTATGCGGCATCTTAACGCGCTCGGAATGGCGAGTAAAATGCACTATTAAACTTCTATGCTAGGGCAATCAGAGACCCGATTAGATCATTTTATGTTTTGGTTAATATAAGAATTCAGTGAAATTCTATCACATTTGTTCAATTATACGTCGCTCCTATTTCAGATAGCGTATTGGGCAAAGCGGCATCTCAAAGCGCATGAAATGGCGAGTAAAATGCACTATTAAACTTCTAGGGTAGGGCGAACAGAGACCCGATTAGATCATTTTACATTAAGGTTAATATAAGTCTTCAGCGAAATTCTATCACATTTGTTCAATTTACGTCGCTCTTATTTCAGATAGCGTATTGGGCTAAGCGGCATCTCAAAGCGCATGAAATGGCGAGTGAAATGCACTATTATACTTCTAGGTAGGGCGAACAGAGACCCGAAGAGATCATTTTACATTAAGGTGAATATAAGAATGCAGCGTAATTCTGTCACATTTGTTCAACTTACGTCGCTCCTATTTCAGATAGCGTATTGGGTTAAGCGTCATCTCAAAGCGCATGAATTGGCGAGTGAAATGCACTATTAAACTTCTAGGGTAGAGCAAACAGAGACCCGATTAGATCATTTTGTACTATGGTTAATTTAAGAATTCAGCAAAATTCTATCACATTTGTTCAATTTACGTCGCTCTTATTTCAGATAGCGTATTGGGCTTAGCGGCATCTCAAAGCGCATGAAATGGCGAACAAAATGCACTATTAAACTTCTAGGCTAGGGCGAACAGAGACCAGATTAGATCATTTTATATTTTGGTTAATATAAGAATTCTGCGAAATTCTGTCACATTTGTTCAACTTACGTCGCTCCCATTTCAGATAGCGTACTGTGCTAGGCGGCATCTTAAAGCTCGTGGAATGGCGAGTAAAATGCACTACTAAGCTTCTATGATAGGGCAATCAGAGACCCGATTAGCTCATTTTATATTTTGTTTAATATAAGATTTCAGGGAAATTCTATCACATTTGTTCAATTTACGTCGCTCCTATTTCAGATAGCTTATTGGGCTAAGCGGCATGTCAAAGCGCATGAAATGACGTGTGAAATGCACTGTTAAACTTCTATGATAGGGCAATCAGAGACCCGATTAGATCATTTTATATTTTGTTTAATATAAGATTTCAGGGAAATTCTATCACATTTGTTCAATTTACGTCGCTTCTATTACAGATAGCTTATTGGGCTTAGCGGCATCTCAAAGCGCATGAAATGGCGAGTATAATGCACTATTATACTTCTAGGATAAGGCAAACAGAGACCCGATTAGATCATTTTATATTACGGTTAATATAAGAATTCAGCGTAATTCTATCACATTTGTTCAACTTACGTCGTTCCTAATTTAGAATGCGTACTGGGCTAGGCGGCATCTTAAAGCGCGTGGAATGTCGAGTAAAATGCACTGCTAAACTTCTATGATAGGGCAATCAGAGACCCGATTAGATCATTTTATATTTTGTTTAATATAAGATTTCAGGGAAATTCTATCACATTTGTTCAATTTACGTCGCTCCTATTTCAGATAGCGTATTGTGCTAAGCGGCATCTCAAGGCGCATGAAATGGCGAATAAAATGCGCTATTAAACTTCTAGGCTAGGGCGAACAGAGACCCGATTAGATCATTTTACATTAAGGTTAATATAAGTATTCAGCGAGATTCTATCACACTTGTTCAAGTTACGTCGCTTCTATTTCAGACAGCGTACTGAGCTAGGCGGCATCTTAAAGCGCGTAGAATGGCGAGTAAAATGCACTATTAACCTTCTATGATAGGGCAATCAGAGACCAGATTAGATCATTATATACTTTGGTTAATATAAGAATTCAGCGAAATTCTATCACATTTGTTCAATTTACGTCGCTCCTATTTCAGTTAGCGTATTGGGCTAAGCGGCATCTCAAAGCGCATGAAATGACGAGTGAAATGCACTATTAAACTTCTAGGGTAGGGCAAACAGGGACCCGATTAGATCATTTTATATTATGGTTAATTTAAGAATTCAGCGAAATTCTATCACATTTGTTCAATTTACGTCGCTTCTATTACAGATAGCTTATTGGGCTTAGGGGCATCTCAAAGCGCATGAAATGACGAGTGAAATGCACTATTATACTTCTAGGGTGAGGCAAACAGAGACCCGATTAGATCATTTTATATTACGGTTAATATAAGAATTCAGCGTAATTCTATCACATTTGTTCAACTTACGTCGTTCCTATTTCAGATAGCGTACTGGGCTAAGCGGCATCTTAAAGCGCGTGGAATGGCGAGTAAAATGCACTATTAAACTTCTATGATAGGGCAATCAGAGACCCGATTAGATCATTTTATATTATGGTTAATTAAGAATTCAGCAAAATTCTATCACATTTGTTCAATTTCCGTCGCTCCTATTTCAGATAGCGTACTGGACTAGGCGGCATCTTAAAGCGGGTGGAATGGCGAGTAGAATGCGCAATTAAAATTCTATGATAGGGCAATCAGAGACCCGATTAGATCATTTTATATTTTGGTTAATATAAGAATTCAGTGAAATTCTATCACATTTGTTCAATTTACGTCGCTCCTATTTCAAATAGCGTATTGGGCTCAGCGGCATCTCAAAGCGCATGAAATGGCGAGCAAAATGCACTATTAAATTTCTAGGGTAGGGCAAACAGAGACCCGATTAGATCATTTTATGTTATGGTTAATTTAAGAATTCAGCGAAATTCTATCACATTTGTTCAACTTACGTCGCTCCTATTTCAAATAGCGTACTGAGCTAAGCGGCATCTCAAAGCGCATGAAATGGCGAGCAAAATGCACTATTAAACTTCTAGGATAGAGCAAACAGAGCCCCGATTAGATCATTTTGTACTATGGTTAATTAAAGAATTCAGCAAAATTCTATCACATTTGCTCAATTTACGTCGCTCCTATTGCAGATAGCGAACTGGGCTATGCGGCATCTTAAAGCGTTCGGAATGGCGAGTAAAATGCACTATTAAACTTCTATGCTAGGGCAATCAGAGACCCGATTAGATCATTTTATAGTTTGGTTAATATAAGAATTCAGTGAAATTCTATCACATTTGTTCAATTTACGTCGCTCCTATTTCAGATAGCGTATTGGGCAAAGCGGCATCTCAAACCGTATGAAATGGCGAATAAAATGAACTATTAAAGTTCTAGACTCGGGCGGACAGAGATCCGATTAGATCATTTTACATTATGGTTAATAAAAGAATTCAGTGAAATTCTATCACATATGTTCAACTTATATCGCTCCAATTTCAGATAGCGTATTAGGCTAAGCGGCATCTCAAAGTGCATGAAATGACGAGTAAAATGCACTATTAAAGTTCTAGGGTAGGGCAAACAGAGACCCGATTAGATCATTTTATATTATGGTTAATTTAAGAATTGAGCGAAATTCTATCACATTCGTTCAATTTACGTCGCTCCTATTTCAGATAGCGTATTGGGCAAAGCGGCATCTCAAAGCGCATGAAATGACGAGTACAATGCACTATTAAACTTCTAGGGTAGGGCAAGCAGAGACCCGATTAGATCATTTTATATTATGGTTAATTTAAGAATTCAGCAAAATTCTATCACATTCGTACAATTTAGGTCGCTCCTATTTCAGATAGCGTATTGGGCTAAGCGGCATCTCAAAGCGCATGAAATGGCGAGTGAAATGCACTATAAGACTTCTATGGTAGGGCGAACAGAGACCAGATTAGATCATTTTACATTCTGGTTAATAAAATAATTCAGCGAAATTCTATCACATTTGTTCAACATTCGTCGCTCCTATTTCAGATAGCGTATTGAGCTACGCGGCATCTCGAAGCGCATGAAATGGCGAGTATAATGCACTATTAAACTTCTAGGATAAGGCAAACAGATACCCGATTAGATCATTTTATATTATGGTTAATTTAAGAATTCAGCAAAATTCTATCACATTTGTTCAATTTACGTCGCTCCTATTTCGGATAGCGTACTGGGCTAGGCGGCATCCTAAAGCGCGTGGAGTGGCGAGTAAAATGCACTATTAAACTTGTATGATAGGGCAATCAGAGACGCGATTAGATCATTTTATATTTTGTTTAATACAAGATTTCAGGGAAATTCTATCACATTTGTTCAATTCGTGTCGCTCATATTTCAGATAGCGTATTGGGCTAAGCGGCATCTCAAAGCGCATGAAATGGCGAGTAAAATGCACTATTAAACTCCTAGGCTAGGGCAAACAGAGATCCGATTAGAACATTTTATATTATGGTTAATTTAAGAATTCAGCAAGATTCTATCACATTTGTTGAATTTACGTCGCTCCTATTTCAGATAGCGTACTGGGCTAGGCGGCATCCCAAAGCGCATGAAATGGCGAATAAAATGGACTATTAAACTTCTAGGGTAGGGCAAACAGAGACCCGATTAGATCATTTTATATTACGGTTAATATAAGAATTCAGCGTAATTCTATCACATTTCTTCAAATTACGTCGCTCCTATTTCAGATAGCGTACTGGGCTGGCCGGTATCTCAAAGCGCATGAAATGGCGAGTAAAATGCACTATTAAACTTCTAGGGTAGGGCAAACAGAGACCCGATTAGATCGTTTTATATTATGGTTAATTTAAGAATTCAGCAAGATTCTGTCACATTTGTTGGATTTACGTCGCTCCTATTTCAGATAGCGTACTGGGCTAGGCGGCATCCTAAAGCGCGTGGAGTGGCGAGTAAAATGCACTATTAATCTTCTATGATAGGGCAATCAGAGACCCGATTAGATCATTTTATATTTTGGTTAATATAAGAATTCAGTGAAATTCTATCACATTTGTTCTATTTACGTCGCTCCTATTTCAGATAGCGTATTGGGCTAAGCAGCATCTCAAAGCGCATGAAATGGCGAGTAAAATGCACTATTAAACTCCTAGGGTAGGGCAAACAGAGACCCGATTAGATCATTTTACATTATGGTTAATAAAAGAATTCAGCGAAATTCTATCACATTTTTTCAACTTATATCACTCCAATTTCAGATAGCGTATTAGGCTAAGCGGCATCTCAAAGCGCATGAAATAACGAGTAAAATGCACTATTAAAGTTCTAGGGTAGGGCAAACAGAGACCCGATTAGATCATTTTATATTATGGTTAATTTAAGAATTGAGCGAAATTCTATCACATTTGTTCAATTTACGTCGCTCCTATTCCAGATAGCGTATTGGGCTGGCCGGCATCTCAAAGCGCATGAAATGGCGAGTAAAATGCGCTATTAAACTTCTAGGATAAGGCAAACAGAGACCCTTTTAGAACATTTTATATTACGATTAATATAAGAATTCAGCGTAATTCTATCACATTTGTTCATCTTACGTCGCTCCTATTTCAGATAGCGTACTGGGCTAGGCGGCATCTTAAAGCGCGTGGAAGGGCGAGTAAAATGCACTACTAATCTTCTATGATAGGGCAATCAGAGACCCGATTAGATCATTTTATATTTTGTTTAATATAAGATTTCAGGGAAATTCTATCACATTTGTCCAATTTACGTCGCTCCTATTTCAGATAGCGTATTGGGCTAAGCGGCATCCCAAAGCGCATGAAATGGCAAACAAAATGCACTATTAAACTTCTAGGCTATGGCGAACAGAGACCAGATTAGATCATTTTATATTTTGGTTAACATAAGAATTCTGCGACATTCTATCACATTTGTTCAATTTACGTCGCTCCTATTTCCGATAGCTTATTGGGCTTAGCGGCATCTCAAAGCGCATAAAGTGACGAGTGAAATGCACTGTTAAACTTCTAGGGTAGGGCAAACAGAAACCCGATTAGATCATTTTATATTATGGTTAATTTAAGAATTCAGCAAAATTCTATCACATTTGTTCAATGTACGTCGCTCCTATTTCGGATAGCGTACTGGGCTAAGCGGCACCCTAAAGCGCGTGGAGGTGGCGAGTAAAATGCACTATTAATCTTCTATGATAGGGCAATCAGAGACCCGATTAGATCATTTTATATTTTGGTTCATATAAGAATTCAGCGAAATTCTATCACATTTGTTCAATTTACGTCGCTCATATTTCAGATAGCGTATTGCACTAAGGGGCATCTCAAAGCGCATGAAATGGCGAGTAAAATGCACTATTAAACTTCTAGGGTAGGGCCAACAGAGACCCGATTAAATCATTTTATATTGTAGTTAATTTAAGAATTCAGCGAAATTCTATCACATTTGTTCAATTTACGTCGCTCCTATTTCAGATAGCGTATTGGGCTAAGCGGTATCTCAAAGCGCATGAAATGGCGAGTAAAATGCAATACCAAACTTCTAGGATAAGGCAAACAGAGACCCGATTAGATCATTTTATATTATAGTTAATTTAAGAATTCAGCGAAGTTCTATCACATTTGTTCAATTTACGTCGCTCATATTTCAGATAGCGTATTGGGCTAAGCGGCATCTCAAAGCGCATGACATAGCGAGCAAAATGCACTATTAAACTTCTGGGGTAGGGCAATCAGTGACCCGATTAGATCATTTTATATTATAGTTAATTTAAGAATTCAGCGAAATTCTATCACATTTGTTCAATTTACGTCGCTCCTATTTCAGATAGCGTATTGGGCTAAGCGGTATCTCAAAGCGCATGAAATGGCGAGTAAAATGCGATACTAAACTTCTAGGATAAGGCATGCAGAGACCCGATTAGATCATTTTATATTACGGTTAATATAAGAATTCAGCGTAATTCTATCACATTTGTTCAACTTACGTCGTTCCTAATTTAGATAGCGTACTGGGCTAGGCGGCATCTTAAAGCGCGTGGAATGGCGAGTAAAATGCACTGCTAAACTTCTATGATAGGGCAATCAGAGACCCGATTAGATCATTTTATATTTTGTTTAATATAAGATTTCAGGAAATTCTATCACATTTGTTCAATTTACGTCGCTCCTATTTCAGATGGCGTATTGGGCTAAGCGGCATCCCAAAGCGCATGAAATGGCAAAAAAAATGCACTATTAAACTTCCAGGCTATGGCGAACAGAGACCAGATTAGATCATTTTATATTTTGGTTAACATAAGAATTCTGAGAAATTCTATCACATTTGTTCAATTTACGTCGCTCCTATTTCCGATAGCTTATTGGGCTTAGCGGCATCTCAAAGCGCATAAGGTGACGAGTGAAATGCACTATTAAACTTCTAGGGTAGGGCAAATAGAGACCCGATTAGATCATTTTATATTCTGGTTAATTTAAGAATTCAGCAAAATTCTATCACATTTGTTCAACTTACGTCGCTCCTATTTCAGATAGCGTACTGGGCTAGGCGGCTCCTTAAAGCGCGTGGAATGACGAGTAAAATGCACTACTAAACTTCTATGATAGGGCAATCAGAGACCCGATTAGATCATTTTATATTTTGTTTAATATAAGATTTCACGGAAATTCTATCACATTTGTTCAATTTACGTCGCTCCTATTTCAGATAGCGTATTGGGCTAAGCGGCCTCTCAAAGCGCATGAAATGGCGAGTAAAATGCGCTATTAAACTTCTAGGATAAGGCAAACGGAGACCCGATTAGTTCATTTTATATTACGGTTAATATAAGAATTCAGCGTAATTCTATCACATTTGTTCATCTTACGTCGCTCCTATTTCAGATAGCCTACTGGGCTAGGCGGCATCTTAAAGCGCGTGGAAGGGCGAGTAAAATGCACTATTATACTTCTAGGGTAGGGCGAACAGAGACCCGATTAGCTCATTTTATATTTTGTTTAATATAAGATTTCAGGGAAATTCTATCACATTTGTTCAATTTACGTCGCTCCTATTTCAGATAGCTTATTGGGCTAAGCGGCATGTCAAAGCGCATGAAATGACGAGTGAAATGCACTGTTAAACTTCTATGATAGGGCAATCAGAGACCCGATTAGATCATTTTATATTTTGTTTAATATAAGATTTCAGGGAAATTCTATCACATTTGTTCAATTTACGTCGCTTCTATTTCAGATAGCGTATTGGGTTAAGCGTCATCTCAAAGCGCATGAAATGACGAGTGACATGCACTATTAAACTTCTAGGGTAGGGCGAACAGAGACCCGATTAGATCATTTTACATTAAGGTTAATATAAGTATTCAGCGAGATTCTATCACACTTGTTCAATTTGCGTCGCTTCTATTTCAGACAGCGTACTGGGCTAGGCGGCATCTTAAAGCGCGTGGAATGGCGAGTAAAATGCACTATTAACCTTCTATGATAGGGCAATCAGAGACTAGATTAGATCATTTTATACTTTGGTTAATATAAGAATTCAGCGAAATTCTATCACATTTGTTCAATTACGTGGCTCCTAATTCAGATAGCGTATTGGGCTAAGCGGCATCTCAAAGCGTATGAAATGACGAGTGAAATGCACTATTCAACTCCTAGGGTAGGGCAAACAGGGACCCGACTAGATCATTTTATATTATGGTTAATTTAAGAATTCAGCGAAATTCTATCACATTTGTTCAATTTACGTCGTTCCTATTTCAGATAGCGTATTGTGCTAAGCGGCATCTCAAAGCGCATGAAATGGCAAGTAAAATGCACTTTTAAACATCTAGGGTAGGGCAATCAGTGACCCGATTAGATCATTTTATATTATAGTTAATTTAAGAATTCAGCGAAATTCTATCACATTTGTTCAATTTACGTCGCTCCTATTTCAGATAGCGTATTGGGCTATGCGGCATCTTAACGCGCTCGGAATGGCGAGTAAAATGCACTATTAAACTTCTATGCTAGGGCAATCAGAGACCCGATTAGATCATTTTATGTTTTGGTTAATGTAAGAATTCAGTGAAATTCTATCACATTTGTTCAATTTACGTCGCTCCTATTTCAGATAGCGTATTGGGCAAAGCGGCATCTCAAAGCGCATGAAATGGCGAGTAAAATGCACTATTAAACTTCTAGGGTAGGGCGAACAGAGACCCGATTAGATCATTTTACATTAAGGTTAATATAAGTCTTCAGCGAAATTCTATCACATTTGTTCAATTTACGTCGCTCTTATTTCAGATAGCGTATTGGGCTACGCGGCATCTCAAAGCGCATGAAATGGCGAGTGAAATGCACTATTATACTTCTAGGGTAGGGCGAACAGAGACCCGAAGAGATCATTTTACATTAAGGTGAATATAAGAATGCAGCGTAATTCTGTCACATTTGTTCAACTTACGTCGCTCCTATTTCAGATAGCGTATTGGGTTAAGCGTCATCTCAAAGCGCATGAATTGGCGAGTGAAATGCACTATTAAACTTCTAGGGTAGAGCAAACAGAGACCCGATTAGATCATTTTGTACTATGGTTAATTTAAGAATTCAGCAAAATTCTATCACATTTGTTCAATTTACGTCGCTCTTATTTCAGATAGCGTATTGGGCTTAGCGGCATCTCAAAGCGCATGAAATGGCGAACAAAATGCACTATTAAACTTCTAGGCTAGGGCGAACAGAGACCAGATTAGATCATTTTATATTTTGGTTAATATAAGAATTCTGCGAAATTCTGTCACATTTGTTCAACTTACGTCGCTCCCATTTCAGATAGCGTACTGTGCTAGGCGGCATCTTAAAGCTCGTGGAATGGCGAGTAAAATGCACTACTAAGCTCAATGATAGGGCAATCAGAGACCCGATTAGCTCATTTTATATTTGTTTAATATAAGATTTCAGGGAAATTCTATCACATTTGTTCAATTTACGTCGCTCCTATTTCAGATAGCTTATTGGGCTAAGCGGCATGTCAAAGCGCATGAAATGACGTGTGAAATGCACTGTTAAACTTCTATGATAGGGCAATCAGAGACCCGATTAGATCATTTTATATTTTGTTTAATATAAGATTTCAGGGAAATTCTATCACATTTGTTCAATTTACGTCGCTTCTATTACAGATAGCTTATTGGGCTTAGCGCATCTCAAAGCGCATGAAATGACGAGTGAAATGCACTATTAAACTTCTAGGGTAGGGCAAACAGAGTCCCGATTATGTCATTTTATATTATGGTTAATTTAAGAATTCAGCAAGATTCTATCACATTTGTTGAATTTACGTCGCTCCTATTTCAGATAGCGTACTGGGCTAGGCGGCATCCCAAAGCGCATGAAATGGCGAATAAAATGGACTATTAAACTTCTAGGGTAGGGCAAACAGAGACCCGATTAGATCATTTTATATTACGGTTAATATAAGAATTCAGCGTAATTCTATCACATTTCTTCAAATTACGTCGCTCCTATTTCAGATAGCGTACTGGGCTGGCCGGTATCTCAAAGCGCATGAAATGGCGAGTAAAATGCACTATTAAACTTCTAGGGTAGGGCAAACAGAGACCCGATTAGATCGTTTTATATTATGGTTAATTTAAGAATTCAGCAAGATTCTGTCACATTTGTTGGATTTACGTCGCTCCTATTTCAGATAGCGTACTGGGCTAGGCGGCATCCTAAAGCGCGTGGAGTGGCGAGTAAAATGCACTATTAATCTTCTATGATAGGGCAATCAGAGACCCGATTAGATCATTTTATATTTTGGTTAATATAAGAATTCAGTGAAATTCTATCACATTTGTTCTATTTACGTCGCTCCTATTTCAGATAGCGTATTGGGCTAAGCAGCATCTCAAAGCGCATGAAATGGCGAGTAAAATGCACTATTAAACTCCTAGGGTAGGGCAAACAGAGACCCGATTAGATCATTTTACATTATGGTTAATAAAAGAATTCAGCGAAATTCTATCACATTTTTTCAACTTATATCACTCCAATTTCAGATAGCGTATTAGGCTAAGCGGCATCTCAAAGCGCATGAAATAACGAGTAAAATGCACTATTAAAGTTCTAGGGTAGGGCAAACAGAGACCCGATTAGATCATTTTATATTATGGTTAATTTAAGAATTGAGCGAAATTCTATCACATTTGTTCAATTTACGTCGCTCCTATTCCAGATAGCGTATTGGGCTGGCCGGCATCTCAAAGCGCATGAAATGGCGAGTAAAATGCGCTATTAAACTTCTAGGATAAGGCAAACAGAGACCCGATTAGAACATTTTATATTACGATTAATATAAGAATTCAGCGTAATTCTATCACATTTGTTCATCTTACGTCGCTCCTATTTCAGATAGCGTACTGGGCTAGGCGGCATCTTAAAGCGCGTGGAAGGGCGAGTAAAATGCACTACTAATCTTCTATGATAGGGCAATCAGAGACCCGATTAGATCATTTTATATTTTGTTTAATATAAGATTTCAGGGAAATTCTATCACATTTGTCCAATTTACGTCGCTCCTATTTCAGATAGCGTATTGGGCTAAGCGGCATCCCAAAGCGCATGAAATGGCAAACAAAATGCACTATTAAACTTCTAGGCTATGGCGAACAGAGACCAGATTAGATCATTTTATATTTTGGTTAACATAAGAATTCTGCGACATTCTATCACATTTGTTCAATTTACGTCGCTCCTATTTCAGATAGCGTATTGGGCTAAGCGGTATCTCAAAGCGCATGAAATGGCGAGTAAAATGCAATACTAAACTTCTAGGATAAGGCAAACAGAGACCCGATTAGATCATTTTATATTATAGTTAATTTAAGAATTCAGCGAAGTTCTATCACATTTGTTCAATTTACGTCGCTCATATTTCAGATAGCGTATTGGGCTAAGCGGCATCTCAAAGCGCATGACATAGCGAGCAAAATGCACTATTAAACTTCTAGGGTAGGGCAATCAGTGACCCGATTAGATCATCTTATATTATAGTTAATTTAAGAATTCAGCGAAATTCTATCACATTTGTTCAATTTACGTCGCTCCTATTTCAGATAGCGTATTGGGCTAAGCGGCATCCCAAAGCGCATGAAATGGCAAACAAAATGCACTATTAAACTTCTAGGCTATGGCGAACAGAGACCAGATTAGATCATTTTATATTTTGGTTAACATAAGAATTCTGCGACATTCTATCACATTTGTTCAATTTACGTCGCTCCTATTTCCGATAGCTTATTGGGCTTAGCGGCATCTCAAAGCGCATAAAGTGACGAGTGAAATGCACTATTAAACTTCTAGGGTAGGGCAAACAGAAACCCGATTAGATCATTTTATATTATGGTTAATTTAAGAATTCAGCAAAATTCTATCACATTTGTTCAATGTACGTCGCTCCTATTTCGGATAGCGTACTGGGCTAAGCGGCACCCTAAAGCGCGTGGAGTGGCGAGTAAAATGCACTACTAAACTTCTATGATAGGGCAATCAGAGACCCGATTAGATCATTTTATATTTTGTTTAATATAAGATTTCACGGAAATTCTATCACATTTGTTCAATTTACGTCGCTCCTATTTCAGATAGCGTATTGGGCTAAGCGGCCTCTCAAAGCGCATGAAATGGCGAGTAAAATGCGCTATTAAACTTCTAGGATAAGGCAAACGGAGACCCGATTAGTTCATTTTATATTACGGTTAATATAAGAATTCAGCGTAATTCTATCACATTTGTTCATCTTACGTCGCTCCTATTTCAGATAGCCTACTGGGCTAGGCGGCATCTTAAAGCGCGTGGAAGGGCGAGTAAAATGCACTATTATACTTCTAGGGTAGGGCGAACAGAGACCCGATTAGCTCATTTTATATTTTGTTTAATATAAGATTTCAGGGAAATTCTATCACATTTGTTCAATTTACGTCGCTCCTATTTCAGATAGCTTATTGGGCTAAGCGGCATGTCAAAGCGCATGAAATGACGAGTGAAATGCACTGTTAAACTTCTATGATAGGGCAATCAGAGACCCGATTAGATCATTTTACATTAAGGTTAATATAAGAATTCACGGAAATTCTATTACATTTGTTCAATTTACGTCACTCCTATTTCAGATAGCCTACTGGGCTAGCCGGCATCTTAAAGCGCGTGGAATAGCGAGTATAATGCACTATTAGGCTTCTATGATAGGGCAATCAGAGACCCGATTAGATCATTTTATATTTTGGTTAATACACGAATTCAGCGAAATCCTATCACGTTTGTTCAATTTACGTCGCTCCAATTCCAGATAGCGTATTGGGCTAAGCGGCATCTCAAAGCGCATGAAATGGCGAATAAAATGCACTATTTAACGTCTAGGCTAGGGCGAACAGAGACCCGATTAGATCATTGTATATTATGGTTAATTTAAGAATTCAACGAAATTCTATCACATTTGTTCGATTTACGTCGCTCCTATTTCAGATAGCGTATTGGGCTAAGCGGCATCTCAAAGCGCATGAAATGGCGAATACAATGCACTATTAATCTTCTCGGCTAGGGCGAACAGAAACCCGATTAGATCATTTTATATTATGGATAATTTAAGAATTCAGGGAAATTCTATCAAATTTGTTCAATTTACGTCGCTCCTATTTCAGATAGCGTACTGGGCTAGTCGGCATCTTAAAGCGCGTGGAATGGCGAGTGAAATTCACTATTTAACTTCGATGATAGGGCAATCAGGGACCCGATTAGATCATTTTATATTTGGGTTAATATAAGAATTCAGGGAAATTCTATCACATTTGTTCAATTTACGTCGCTCCTATTTCAGATAGCGTATTGGGCTAAGCGGCATCTCAATGCGCATGAAATGGCGAGTAAAATGCACTATTAAACTTCTAGGGTAGGACAAACAGAGACCCGATTAGATCATTTTATATTATGGTTAATTTAAGAATTCAGCAAAATTCTATCACATTTGTTCAATTTACGTCGCTCCTATTTCAGATAGCGTACTGGGCTAGGCGGCAACTTAAAGCGCGTGGAATGTCGAGTAAAATGCACTATTAGACTTCTATGATAGGGCAATCAGTGACCCGATTAGATCATTTTATATTTTGTTTAATATAAGACTTCAGGGAAATTCTATCACATTTGTTCAATTTACATCGCTCCTATTTCAGATAGGTTACAGGGCTAAGCGGCATCTTAAAGCGCATGAAATGACGAGAGAAATGCACTATCAAACTTCTAGGGTAGGGCGAACAGAGACCCGATTAGATCATTTTATATTACGGTTAATATAAGAATTCAGCAAAATTCTATCACATTTGTTCAATTTACGTCGTTCCTATTTCAGATAGCATACTGGGCTAGGCGCATCTTAAAGAGCGTGGAATGGCGAGTAAAATGCACTATTAAACTTCTATGATAGGGCAATCAGAGACCCGATTAGATCATTTTATATTTTGGTTAATATAAGAATTCAGCGAAATTCTATCACATTTATTCAATTTACGTCGCTCCTATTTCAGATAGCTTATTGGGCTAAGCGGCATCTCAAAGCGCATGAAATGACGAGTGAAATGCACTATTAAACTTCTAGGGTAGGGCGAACAGAGACTCGATTAGATCAGTTTACATTAATGTTAATATGAGAATTCAGCGAAATTCTATCACATTTGTTCAATTTACGTCGCTCCCATTTCAGATAGCGTATTGGGCTACGCGGCATCTCAAAGCGCATGAAATGGCGAGTACAATGCACTATTAAACTTCTACGGTAAGGCAAACAGAGACCCGATTAGATCATTTTATATTACGGTTAATCTAAGAATTCAGCGTAATTGTATCACATTTGTTCAACTTACGTCGCTCCTATTTCAGATAGCGTACTGGGCTAGACGGCATCTTAAAGCGCGTGGAAGGGCGAGTAAAATGCACTACTAAACTTCTATGATAGGGCAATCAGAGTCCCGATTAGATCATTTTATATTTTGTTCAATATAAGATTTCGGGGAAATTCTATCACATTTGTTCAATTTACGTCGCTCTATTTCAGATAGCGTATTGGGCTAGACGGTATCTTAAAGCGCCTGGAAGGGCGAGTAAAATGCACTACTAAACTTCTATGATAGGGCAATCAGAGCCCCAATTAGATCATTTTATATTTTGTTCAATATAAGATTTCAGGGAAATTCTATCACATTTGTTCAATTTACGTCGCTCCTATTTCAGATAGCGTATTGGGCTAAGCGGCATCTCAAAGCGCATGACATGGCGAGTAAAATGCACTATTAAACTTCTACGGTAAGGCAAACAGAGACCCGATTAGATCATTTTATATTTTGGTTAATATAAGGATTCAGCGAAATTCTATCACTTTTGTTCAACTTACGTCGCTCATATTTCAGATAGCGTACTGGGCTATGCGGCATCTCAAAGCGCATGAAATGGCTAGCAAAATCCACTATTAAACTTCTAGGGTATGGCAAACAGAGACCCGATTAGATCATATTAGATTATGGTTAATAAAAGAATTAAGAGTAATTCTATCACATTTGTTCAATTTACGTCACTCCTATTGCAGATAGCCTACTGGGCTAGCCGGCACCTTAAAGCGCGTGGAATAGCTAGTAAAATGCACTATAAGCCTTCTATGATAGGGCAATCAGAGACCCGATTAGATCATTTTATATTTTGGTTAATATAAGAATTCAGCGAAATCCTATCACGTTTGTTCAATTTACGTCGCTCCTATTCCAGATAGCGTATTGGGCTTAGCGGCATCTTAAAGCGCGTGGAATGGCGAGTAAAATGCTCTACTAAACTTCTATGGTAGGGCAATCAGAGACCCGATTAGATCATTTTATATCATGGTTAATTTAAGAATTCAGCAAAATTCTATCACATTTGTTCAATTTACGTCGTTCCTATTTCAGATAGCGTACTGGGCTAGGCGGCATCTTAAAGCGCGTGGAAGGGCGAGTGAAATGCACTACTAAACTTCTAGGATAGGGCAAACAGAGACCCGATCAGATCATTTTATATTACGGTTAATATAAGAATTCAGCGTAATTCTATCACATTTGTTCAACTACGTCGCTCCTATTTCAGACAGCATACTGGTCTAGGCGGCATCTTAAAGCGCGTGGAATGGCGAGTAAAATGCACTATTAAACTTCTATGATAGGGCTATCAGAGACCCGATTAGATCATTTTATATTTTGGTTAATATAAGAATTCAGCGAAATTCTATCACATTTGTTCAATTTACGTCGCTCCTATTTCAGGAAGCGTACTGGGCTAAGCGGCATCTCAAAGCGCATGAAATGGCGAATAAAATGCACTATTAATCTTCTCGGCTAGGGCGAACAGAAACCCGATTAGATCATTTTACGTTAAGGTTAATATAAGAATTCAGCGAAATTCTATCACATTTGTTCAATTTACGTCGCTCATATTTGAGATAGCGTATTGGGCTAAGCGGCACCTCAAAGCGCATGAAATGGCGAGTAAAATGCACTATTAAACTTCTAGGGTAGGGCAATCAGAGACCCGATTAGATCATTTTATATTTTGGTTAATATAAGAATTCAGCGAAATTCTATCACATTTTTTCAATTTACGTCGCTCCTATTTCAGATGGCGTACTGGGCTAGACGGCATCATAAAGCGCGTGGAAGTGCGAGTAAAATGCACTATTAAAGTTCTATGACAGGGCGAACAGAGACCCGATTAGATCATTTTATATTATGGTTAATTTAAGAATTCAGCGAAATTCTATCACATTCGTTCAATTTACGTCGCTTCTATTTCAGATACCGTATTGGACAAAGCGGCATCTCAAAGCGCATGAAATGACGAGTAAAATGCACTATTACACTTCTATGATAGGGCAATCAGAGACCCGATTAGATCATTTTATATTTTGGTTAATATAAGAATTCAGCGAAATTCTATCAGATTTGTTCAATTTACGTCGCTCCTATTTCAGATAGCTTATTGGGCTAAGCGGCATCTCAAAGCGCATGAAATGTCGAGTGAAATGCACTATTAAACTTCTAGGGTAGGGCGAATAGAGACTCGATTAGATCATTTTATATTATGGTTAATTTAAGAATTCAGCGAAATTCTATCACATTTGTTCAATTTACGTCGCTCCCATTTCAGATAGCGTATTGGGCTACGCGGCATCTTAAAGCGCGTGGAATGGCGAGTAAAATGCTCTACTAAACTTCAATGGTAGGGCAATCAGAGACCCGATTAGATCATTTTATATTTTGGTTAATATAAGGATTCAGCGAAATTCTATCACTTTTGTTCAACTTACGTCGCTCCTATTTCAGATAGCGTACTGGGCTATGCGGCATCTCAATGCGCATGAAATGGCGAGCAAAATCCACTATTAAACTTCTAGGGTATGGCAAACAGAGACCCGATTAGATCATATTACATTATGGTTAATAAAAGAATTAAGAGTAATTCTATCACATTTGTTCAATTTACGTCACTCCTATTTCAGATAGCCTACTGGGCTAGCCGGCACCTTAAAGCGCATGAAATGGCGAGTGAAATGCACCATTAGACTTCTATGGTAAGGCGAACAGAGACCCGATTAGACCATTTTACATTAAGGTTAATATAAGAATTCACGGAAATTCTATTACATTTGTTCAATTTACGTCACTCCTATTTCAGATAGCCTACTGGGCTAGCCGGCATCTTAAAGCGCGTGGAATAGCGAGTATAATGCACTATTAGGCTTCTATGATAGGGAAATCAGAGACCCGATTAGATCATTTTATATTTTGGTTAATACACGAATTCAGCGAAATCCTATCACGTTTGTTCAATTTACGTCGCTCCAATTCCAGATAGCGTATTGGGCTAAGCGGCATCTCAAAGCGCATGAAATGGCGAATAAAATGCACTATTTAACGTCTAGGCTAGGGCGAACAGAGACCCGATTAGATCATTGTATATTATGGTTAATTTAAGAATTCAACGAAATTCTATCACATTTGTTCGATTTACGTCGCTCCTATTTCAGATAGCGTATTGGGCTAAGCGGCATCTCAAAGCGCATGAAATGGCGAATACAATGCACTATTAATCTTCTCGGCTAGGGCGAACAGAAACCCGATTAGATCATTTTATATTATGGTTAATTTAAGAATTCAGGGAAATTCTATCAAATTTGTTCAATTTACGTCGCTCCTATTTCAGATAGCGTACTGGGCTAGTCGGCATCTTAAAGCGCGTGGAATGGCGAGTGAAATTCACTATTTAACTTCGATGATAGGGCAATCAGGGACCCGATTAGATCATTTTATATTTGGGTTAATATAAGAATTCAGGGAAATTCTATCACATTTGTTCAATTTACGTCGCTCCTATTTCAGATAGCGTATTGGGCTAAGCGGCATCTCAATGCGCATGAAATGGCGAGTAAAATGCACTATTAAACTTCTAGGGTAGGACAAACAGAGACCCGATTAGATCATTTTATATTATGGTTAATTTAAGAATTCAGCAAAATTCTATCACATTTGTTCAATTTACGTCGCTCCTATTTCAGATAGCGTACTGGGCTAGGCGGCAACTTAAAGCGCGTGGAATGTCGAGTAAAATGCACTATTAGACTTCTATGATAGGGCAATCAGTGACCCGATTAGATCATTTTATATTTTGTTTAATATAAGACTTCAGGGAAATTCTATCACATTTGTTCAATTTACATCGCTCCTATTTCAGATAGGTTACAGGGCTAAGCGGCATCTCAAAGCGCATGAAATGGCGAGCAAAATCCACGATTAAACTTCTAGGGAATGGCAAACAGAGACCCGATTAGATCATTTTATATCATGGTTAATTTAAGAATTCAGCAAAATTCTATCACATTTGTTCAATTTACGTCGTTCCTATTTCAGATAGCGTACTGGGCTAGGCGGCATCTTAAAGCGCGTGGAATGGCGAGTAAAATGCACTATGAAACTACAATGATAGGGCAATAAGAGACCCGATTAAATCATTTTATATTTTGGTTCATATAAGGATTCAGAGAAATTCTATCACATTTGTCCAACTTACGCCGCTCCTGCTTGAGATACCGTACTGGACTAGGCGGCAACTTAAAGCGCGTGGAATGGCGAGTAAAATGCAGTACAAAACTTCTATGATAGGGCAATCGGAGTCCCGATTAGATCATTTTATATTTTGTTTAATATAAGATTTCAGGGAAATTCTATCACATTTGTTCAATTTACGTCGCTCCTATTTCAGATAGCGTACTGGGCTAAGCGGCATCTCAAAGCGCATGAAATGTCGAATACAATGCACTATTAAACTTCTAGACTAGGGCAAACAGAGACCCGATTAGATCATTTTACATTAAGGTTAATATAAGAATTCAGGGAAATTCTATCACATTTGTTCAATTTACGTCGCTCCTATTTCAGATAGCGTATTGGGCTAAGCGGCATCTCAAAGCGCATTAAATGGCGAGCAAAATGCACTATCAAACATCTAGGGTATTGCAAACAGAGACCCGATTAGACCATTTTATATTATGGTTAATTTAAGAATTCAACGAAATTCTATCATACTTGCTCAATTTACGTCGCTCGTATTTCAGATAGCGTATTGGGCTGAGAGGCATCTCAAAGCGCATGAAATGTCGAGTAAAATGCACTATTAAACTTCTAGGGTAGGGCGAACAGAGAACCGATTAGATCATTTTACATTAAGGTTAATATAAGAATTCAGGGAAATCCTATCACGTTTGTTCAATTTACGTCGCTCCTATTTCAGATAGCGTATTGTGCTAAGCGGCATCTCAAAGCGCATGAAATGGCGAGCAAAATGCACTGTTAAACTTCTAGGGTAGGGCAAACAGAGACCCGATTAGATCATTTCATATTATGGTTTATTTAAGAATTCAGAAAAATTCTATCACATTTGTTATAATTTACGTCGCTCCTATTTCAGATAGCTTATTGGGCTAAGCGGCATCTCAGAGCGCATGAAATGACGAGTGAAATGCACTACTAAACTTCTAGGATAGGGCAAACAGAGACCCGATCAGATCATTTTATATTACGGTTAATATAAGAATTCAGCGTAATTCTATCACATTTCTTCAACTACGTCGCTCCTATTTCAGACAGCATACTGGTCTAGGCGGCATCTTAAAGCGCGTGGAATGGCGAGTAAAATGCACTATTAAACTTCTATGATAGGGCTATCAGAGACCCGATTAGATCATTTTATATTTTGGTTAATATAAGAATTCAGCGAAATTCTATCACATTTGTTCAATTTACGTCGCTCCTATTTCAGGCAGCGTACTGGGCTAAGCGGCATCTCAAAGCGCATGAAATGGCGAATAAAATGCACTATTAATCTTCTCGGCTAGGGCGAACAGAAACCCGATTAGATCATTTTACGTTAAGGTTAATATAAGAATTCAGCGAAATTCTATCACATTTGTTCAATTTACGTCGCTCATATTTGAGATAGCGTATTGGGCTAAGCGGCACCTCAAAGCGCATGAAATGGCGAGTAAAATGCACTATTAAACTTCTAGGGTAGGGCAATCAGAGACCCGATTAGATCATTTTATATTTTGGTTAATATAAGAATTCAGCGAAATTCTATCACATTTGTTCAATTTACGTCGCTCCTATTTCAGATGGCGTACTGGGCTAGACGGCATCATAAAGCGCGTGGAAGTGCGAGTAAAATGCACTATTAAAGTTCTATGACAGGGCGAACAGAGACCCGATTAGATCATTTTATATTATGGTTAATTTAAGAATTCAGCGAAATTCTATCACATTCGTTCAATTTACGTCGCTTCTATTTCAGATACCGTATTGGACAAAGCGGCATCTCAAAGCGCATGAAATGACGAGTAAAATGCACTATTACACTTCTATGATAGGGCAATCAGAGACCCGATTAGATCATTTTATATTTTGGTTAATATAAGAATTCAGCGAAATTCTATCAGATTTGTTCAATTTACGTCGCTCCTATTTCAGATAGCTTATTGGGCTACGCGGCATCTTAAAGCGCGTGGAATGGCGAGTAAAATGCTCTACTAAACTTCAATGGTAGGGCAATCAGAGACCCGATTAGATCATTTTATATTTTGGTTAATATAAGGATTCAGCGAAATTCTATCACTTTTGTTCAACTTACGTCGCTCCTATTTCAGATAGCGTACTGGGCTATGCGGCATCTCAATGCGCATGAAATGGCGAGCAAAATCCACTATTAAACTTCTAGGGTATGGCAAACAGAGACCCGATTAGATCATATTACATTATGGTTAATAAAAGAATTAAGAGTAATTCTATCACATTTGTTCAATTTACGTCACTCCTATTTCAGATAGCCTACTGGGCTAGCCGGCACCTTAAAGCGCATGAAATGGCGAGTGAAATGCACCATTAGACTTCTATGGTAAGGCGAACAGAGACCCGATTAGACCATTTTACATTAAGGTTAATATAAGAATTCACGGAAATTCTATTACATTTGTTCAATTTACGTCACTCCTATTTCAGATAGCCTACTGGGCTAGCCGGCATCTTAAAGCGCGTGGAATAGCGAGTATAATGCACTATTAGGCTTCTATGATAGGGCAATCAGAGACCCGATTAGATCATTTTATATTTTGGTTAATACACGAATTCAGCGAAATCCTATCACGTTTGTTCAATTTACGTCGCTCCAATTCCAGATAGCGTATTGGGATAAGCGGCATCTCAAAGCGCATGAAATGGCGAATAAAATGCACTATTTAACGTCTAGGCTAGGGCGAACAGAGACCCGATTAGATCATTGTATATTATGGTTAATTTAAGAATTCAACGAAATTCTATCACATTTGTTCGATTTACGTCGCTCCTATTTCAGATAGCGTATTGGGCTAAGCGGCATCTCAAAGCGCATGAAATGGCGAATACAATGCACTATTAATCTTCTCGGCTAGGGCGAACAGAAACCCGATTAGATCATTTTATATTTGGGTTAATATAAGAATTCAGTGAAATTCTATCACATATGTTCAACTTATATCGCTCCAATTTCAGATAGCGTATTAGGCTAAGCGGCATCTCAAAGTGCATGAAATGACGAGTAAAATGCACTATTAAAGTTCTAGGGTAGGGCAAACAGAGACCCGATTAGATCATTTTATATTATGGTTAATTTAAGAATTGAGCGAAATTCTATCACATTCGTTCAATTTACGTCGCTCCTATTTCAGATAGCGTATTGGGCAAAGCGGCATCTCAAAGCGCATGAAATGACGAGTATAATGCACTATTAAACTTCTAGGATAAGGCAAACAGATACCCGATTAGATCATTTTATATTATGGTTAATTTAAGAATTCAGCAAAATTCTATCACATTTGTTCAATTTACGTCGCTCCTATTTCGGATAGCGTACTGGGCTAGGCGGCATCCTAAAGCGCGTGGAGTGGCGAGTAAAATGCACTATTAAACTTGTATGATAGGGCAATCAGAGACGCGATTAGATCATTTTATATTTTGTTTAATACAAGATTTCAGGGAAATTCTATCACATTTGTCCAATTTACGTCGCTCCTATTTCAGATAGCGTATTGGGCTAAGCGGCATCCCAAAGCGCATGAAATGGCAAACAAAATGCACTATTAAACTTCTAGGCTATGGCGAACAGAGACCAGATTAGATCATTTTATATTTTGGTTAACATAAGAATTCTGCGACATTCTATCACATTTGTTCAATTTACGTCGCTCCTATTTCCGATAGCTTATTGGGCTTAGCGGCATCTCAAAGCGCATAAAGTGACGAGTGAAATGCACTATTAAACTTCTAGGGTAGGGCAAACAGAAACCCGATTAGATCATTTTATATTATGGTTAATTTAAGAATTCAGCAAAATTCTATCACATTTGTTCAATGTACGTCGCTCCTATTTCGGATAGCGTACTGGGCTAAGCGGCACCCTAAAGCGCGTGGAGTGGCGAGTAAAATGCACTA
Organism: Macropis europaea; assembly: GCA_916610135.2. Taxonomy (NCBI): domain Eukaryota; kingdom Metazoa; phylum Arthropoda; class Insecta; order Hymenoptera; family Melittidae; genus Macropis; species Macropis europaea. Next base: position 24,432 of record CAKAJE020000385.1, read on the forward strand.
TTAATCTTCTATGATAGGGCAATCAGAGACCCGATTAGATCATTTTATATTTTGGTTCATATAAGAATTCAGCGAAATTCTATCACATTTGTTCAATTTACGTCGCTCATATTTCAGATAGCGTATTGCACTAAGCGGCATCTCAAAGCGCATGAAATGGCGAGTAAAATGCACTATTAAACTTCTAGGGTAGGGCCAACAGAGACCCGATTAAATCATTTTATATTGTAGTTAATTTAAGAATTCAGCGAAATTCTATCACATTTGTTCAATTTACGTCGCTCCTATTTCAGATAGCGTATTGGGCTAAGCGGTATCTCAAAGCGCATGAAATGGCGAGTAAAATGCAATACTAAACTTCTAGGATAAGGCAAACAGAGACCCGATTAGATCATTTTATATTATAGTTAATTTAAGAATTCAGCGAAGTTCTATCACATTTGTTCAATTTACGTCGCTCATATTTCAGATAGCGTATTGGGCTAAGCGGCATCTCAAAGCGCATGACATAGCGAGCAAAATGCACTATTAAACTTCTAGGGTAGGGCAATCAGTGACCCGATTAGATCATTTTATATTATAGTTAATTTAAGAATTCAGCGAAATTCTATCACATTTGTTCAATTTACGTCGCTCCTATTTCAGATAGCGTATTGGGCTAAGCGGCATCCCAAAGCGCATGAAATGGCAAACAAAATGCACTATTAAACTTCTAGGCTATGGCGAACAGAGACCAGATTAGATCATTTTATATTTTGGTTAACATAAGAATTCTGCGACATTCTATCACATTTGTTCAATTTACGTCGCTCCTATTTCCGATAGCTTATTGGGCTTAGCGGCATCTCAAAGCGCATAAAGTGACGAGTGAAATGCACTATTAAACTTCTAGGGTAGGGCAAACAGAAACCCGATTAGATCATTTTATATTATGGTTAATTTAAGAATTCAGCAAAATTCTATCACATTTGTTCAATGTACGTCGCTCCTATTTCGGATAGCGTACTGGGCTAAGCGGCACCCTAAAGCGCGTGGAGTGGCGAGTAAAATGCACTACTAAACTTCTATGATAGGGCAATCAGAGACCCGATTAGATCATTTTATATTTTGTTTAATATAAGATTTCACGGAAATTCTATCACATTCGTTCAATTTACGTCGCTCCTATTACAGATAGCGTATTGGGCTAAGCGGCCTCTCAAAGCGCATGAAATGGCGAGTAAAATGCGCTATTAAACTTCTAGGATAAGGCAAACGGAGACCCGATTAGTTCATTTTATATTACGGTTAATATAAGAATTCAGCGTAATTCTATCACATTTGTTCATCTTACGTCGCTCCTATTTCAGATAGCCTACTGGGCTAGGCGGCATCTTAAAGCGCGTGGAAGGGCGAGTAAAATGCACTATTATACTTCTAGGGTAGGGCGAACAGAGACCCGATTAGCTCATTTTATATTTTGTTTAATATAAGATTTCAGGGAAATTCTATCACATTTGTTCAATTTACGTCGCTCCTATTTCAGATAGCTTATTGGGCTAAGCGGCATGTCAAAGCGCATGAAATGACGAGTGAAATGCACTGTTAAACTTCTATGATAGGGCAATCAGAGACCCGATTAGATCATTTTATATTTTGTTTAATATAAGAATTCAGCGAAATTCTATCACATTTGTTCAATTTACGTGGCTCCTAATTCAGATAGCGTATTGGGCTAAGCGGCATCTCAAAGCGTATGAAATGACGAGTGAAATGCACTATTCAACTCCTAGGGTAGGGCAAACAGGGACCCGACTAGATCATTTTATATTATGGTTAATTTAAGAATTCAGCGAAATTCTATCACATTTGTTCAATTTACGTCGTTCCTATTTCAGATAGCGTATTGTGCTAAGCGGCATCTCAAAGCGCATGAAATGGCAAGTAAAATGCACTTTTAAACATCTAGGGTAGGGCAATCAGTGACCCGATTAGATCATTTTATATTATAGTTAATTTAAGAATGCAGCGAAATTCTGTCACATTTGTTCAACTTACGTCGCTCCCATTTCAGATAGCGTACTGTGCTAGGCGGCATCTTAAAGCGCGTGGAATGGCGAGTAAAATGCACTGCTAAACTTCTATGATAGGGCAATCAGAGACCCGATTAGATCATTTTATATTTTGTTTAATATAAGATTTCAGGGAAATTCTATCACATTTGTTCAATTTACGTCGCTCCTATTTCAGATAGCGTATTGGGCTAAGCGGCATCTCAAGGCGCATGAAATGGCGTATAAAATGCGCTATTAAACTTCTAGGCTAGGGCGAACAGACACCCGATTAGATCATTTTACATTCTGGTTCTTAAAAGAATTCAGCGAAATTCTATCACATTTGTTCAACGTACGTCGCTCCTATTTCAGATAGCGTATTGGGATAAGCGGCATCGAAAAGCGCATGAAATGGCGAGTAAAATGCACAATTAAACTACTAGGGTAGGGCAAACAGAGACCCGATTAGATCATTTTATATTGTGGTTAATTTAAGAATTCAGCAAAATTCTATCACATTTGTTCAATTTACGTCGCTCCTATTTCAGATAGCGTATTTGGCTAAGCTGCATCTCAAAGCGCATGAAATGGCCAGTAAAATGCACTATCAAACTTCTAGGATAAGGCAAACAGAGACCCGATTAGATCATTTTATATTACGGTTAATATAAGAATTCAGCGTAATTCTATCACATTTGTTCAATTTACGTCGCTCCTATTTCAGATAGCGTACTGGGCTAGGCGGCATATTAAAGCGCGTGAAATGGCGAGTAAAATGCACTATTAAACTTCTAGGATAAGGCAAACAGAGACCCGATTAGATCATTTTATATTACGGTTAATATAAGAATGCGGCGTAATTCTTTCACATTTGTTCAATTTACGTCGCTGCTATTCCAGATAGCTTATTGTGCTTAGCGGCATCTCAAAGCGCATGAAATGGCGAGTGAAATGCACTATTAAACTTGTAGGGTAGGGCAAACAGAGACCCGATTAGATCAATTTATATTATGGTTAATTTAAGATGTCAGCGAAATTCTATCACATTTGTTCAATTTACGTCGCTCCTATTTCAGATAGCGTATTGGGATAAGCGGCATCTCAAAGCGCATGAAATGGCGAGTGAAATGCACAATTAAACTATTAGGGTAGGGCAAACAGAGACCCGATTAGATCATTTTATATTATGGTTAATATAAGAATTCAGCGTAATTCTATCACATTTGTTCAACTTATGTCGCTCCTATTTCAGGTAGCGTACTGGGCTAGGCGGCATCTTAAAGCGCGCGAAATGCCGAGTAAAATGCACTATTAAACTTCTAGGATAAGGCAAACAGAGACCCGATTAGATCATTTTATATTACGGTTAATATAAGAATGCGGCGTAATTCTTTCACATTTGTTCAATTTACGTCGCTGCTATTCCAGATAGCTTATTGTGCTTAGCGGCATCTCAAAACGCATGAAATGACGAGTGATATGCACTATTAAACTTCTAGGGTAGGGCAAACAGAGACCCGATTAGATCATTTGATATTATGGTTAATTTAAGAATTCAGCGAAATTCTATCACATTTGTTCAATTTACGTCGCTCCTATTTCAGATAGCGTATTGGGATAAGCGGCATCTCAAAGCGCATGAAATGGCGAGTAAAATGCACTATTAAACTTCTAGGGTAGGGCGAACAGAGACCCGATTAGATCATTTTACATTAAGGTTAATATAAGTCTTCAGCGAGATTCTATCACATTTGTTCAATTTACGTCGCTCCAATTTCAGACAGCGTACTGGGCTATGCGGCATCTTAAAGCGTGTGGAATGGCGAGTAAAATGCACTATTAACCTTCTATGATAGGGCAATCAGAGACCAGACTAGATCATTTTATACTTTGGTTAATATAAGAATTCAGCGAAATTCTATCACATTTGTTCAATTTACGTCGCTCTTATTTCAGATAGCGTATTGGGCTACGCGGCATCTCAAAGCGCATGAAATGACGAGTGAAATGCACTATTATACTTCTAGGGTAGGGCGAACAGAGACCCGAAGAGATCATTTTACATTAAGGTGAATATAAGAATGCAGCGTAATTCTGTCACATTTGTTCAACTTACGTCGCTCCTATTTCAGATAGCGTACTGGGCTATGCGGCATCTTAAAGCGTGTGGAATGGCGAGTAAAATGCACTATTAACCTTCTATGATAGGGCAATCAGAGACCAGACTAGATCATTTTATACTTTGGTTAATATAAGAATTCAGCGAAATTCTGTCACATTTGTTCAACTTACGTCGCTCCTATTTCAGACAGCTTATTGGGCTTAGAGGCATCTCAAAGCGCATGAAATGGCGAACAAAATGCACTATTAAACTTCTAGGCTAGGGCGAACAGAGACCAGATTAGATCATTTTATATTTTGGTTAATATATGAATTCTGCGAAATTCTATCACATTTGTTGAACTTACGTCGCTCCTATTTCAGATAGCGTACTGTGCTAGGCGGCATCTTAAAGCTCGTGGAATGGCGAGTAAAATGCACTATTAAACTTCTATGATAGGGCAATCAGAGACCCGATTAGATCATTTTATATTATGGTTAATTTAAGAATTCAGCGAAATTCTATCACATTTGTTCAATTTACGTCGCTCCTATTTCAGATAGCGTATTGGGCTAAGCGGCATCTCAAAGCGCATGAAATGACGAGTGAAATGCACTATTAAACTTCTAGGGTAGGGCAAACAGGGACCCGATTAGATCATTTTATATTATGGTTAATTTAAGAATTCAGCGAAATTCTATCACATTTGTTCAATTTACGTCGCTTCTATTACAGATAGCTTATTGGGCTTAGCGGCATCTCAAAGCGCATGAAATGACGAGTGAAATGCACTATCATACTTCTAGGGTGAGGCAAACAGAGACCCGATTAGATCATTTTATATTACGGTTAATATAAGAATTCAGCGTAATTCTATCACATTTGTTCAACTTACGTCGTTCCTATTTCCGATAGCGTACTGGGCTAAGCGCCATCTTAAAGCGCGTGGAATGGCGAGTAAAATGCACTATTAAACTTCTATGATAGGGCAATCAGAGACCCGATTAGATCATTTTATATTATGGTTAATTTAAGAATTCAGCAAAATTCTATCACATTTGTTCAATTTCCGTCGCTCCTATTTCAGATAGCGTACTGGGCTAGGCGGCATCTTAAAGCGGGTGGAATGGCGAGTAGAATGCACAGTTAAAATTCTATGATAGGGCAATCAGAGACCCGATTAGATCATTTTATATTTTGGTTAATATAAGAATTCAGTGAAATTCTATCACATTTGTTCAATTTACGTCGCTCCTATTTCAAATAGCGTATTGGGCTCAGCGGCATCTCAAAGCGCATGAAATGGCGAGCAAAATGCACTATTAAACTTCTAGGGTAGGGCAAACAGAGACCCGATTAGATCATTTTATGTTATGGTTAATTTAAGAATTCAGCGAAATTCTATCACATTTGTTCAACTTACGTCGCTCCTACTTCAAATAGCGTACTGAGCTAAGCGGCATCTCAAGGCGCATGAAATGGCGAATAAAATGCGCTATTAAACTTCTAGGGTAGGGTGAACAGAGAACCGATTAGATCATTTTATATTACGGTTAATATAATAATTCAGCGTAATTCAATCACATTTGTTCAACTCACGTCGCTCCTACTTCAGATAGCGTACTGGGCTCGGCGGCATCTTAAAGCGCAAGAAATGGCGAGTAAAATGCAATGCTAAACTTCTATGGTAGAGCAAACAGAGACCCGATAAGATGATTTTATATTATGGTTAATTTAAGAATTCAACCAAATTCTATCACATTTGTTCAACTTACGTCGTTCCTATTTCAGATAGCGTACTGGGCTAAGCGGCATCTTAAAGCGCGTGGAATGGCGAGTAAAATGCACTATTAAACTTCTATGATAGGGCAATCAGAGACCCGATTAGATCATTTTATATTATGGTTAATTTAAGAATTCAGCAAAATTCTATCACATTTGTTCAACTTACGTCGCTCCTATTTCAAATAGCGTACTGAGCTAAGCGGCATCTCAAAGCGCATGAAATGGCGAGCAAAATGCACTATTAAACTTCTAGGGTAGAGCAAACAGAGACCCGATTAGATCATTTTGTACTATGGTTAATTTAAGAATTCAGCAAAATTCTATCACATTTGTTCAATTTACGTCGCTCCTATTGCAGGTAGCGAACTGGGCTATGCGGCATCTTAAAGCGTTCGGAATGGCGAGTAAAATGCACTATTTAACTTCTATCCTCGGGCAATCAGAGACCCGATTAGATCATTTTATATTTTGGTTAATATAAGAATTCAGTGAAATTCTATCACATTTGTTCAATTTACGTCGCTCCTATTTCAGATAGCGTATTGGGCAAAGCGGCATCTCAAAGCGTTTGAAATGGCGAATAAAATGCACTATTAAAGTTCTAGGCTCGGGCGAACAGAGATCCGATTAGATCTTTTTACATTATGGTTAATAAAATAATTCAGCGAAATTCTATCACATTTGTTCAACTTATATCGCTCCAATTTCAGATAGCGTATTAGGCTAAGCGGCATCTCAAAGCGCATGAAATGACGCGTGAAATGCACTATTAAACTTCTAGGGTAGGGCAAACAGAGACCCGATTAGGTCATTTTATATTACGGTTAATATAAGAATGCAGCGTGATTCTATCACATTTGTTCATGTTACGTCGCTCCTATTTCAGATAGCATACTGGGCTAGGCGGCATCTTAAAGCGCGTGGAATGGCGAGTAAAATCCACTATTAAACTTCTATGATAGGGCAATCAGAGACCAGACTAGATCATTTTATATTTTGTTTAATATAAGATTTCAGGGAAATTCTATCACATTTGTTCAATTTACGTCGCTCCTATTTCAGATAGCGTATTGGGCTAAGCGGCATCACAAAGCGCATGAAATGGCGAACAAAGTGCACTATTAAACTTCTAGGCTCGGGCGAACAGAGACCAGATTAGATCATTTTATACTTTGGTTAACATAAGGATTCTGCGAAATTTTATCACATTTGTTCAATTTACGTCGCTCCTATTTCAGATAGCTTATTGGGCTAAGCGGCATCTGAAGGCGCATGAAGTGACGAGTAAAATGCACTATTAAACTTCTAGGGTAGGGCAAACAGAGACCCGATTAGATCATTTTATATTATGGTTAATTTAAGATGTCAGCAAAATTCTATCACATTTGTTCAATGTACGTCGCTCCTATTTCGGATAGCGTACTGGCCTAAGCGGCACCCTAAAGCGCGTGGAATGGCGAGTAAAATGCACTATTAACCTTCTATGATAGAGCAATCAGAGACCAGATTAGATCATTTTATACTTTGGTTAATATAAGAATTCAGCGAAATTCTATTACATTTGTTCAATTTACGTGGCTCCTATTTCAGATAGCGTATTGGGCTAAGCGGGATCTCAAAGCGCATGAAATGGCGACTAAAATGCACTATTAAACTTCTATGATTGGGCAATCAGAGACCCGATTAGATCATTTTATATTGTAGTTAATTTAAGAATTCAGCGAAATTCTATCACATTTGTTCAATTTACGTCGCTCCTATTTCAGATAGCGTATTGGGCTAAGCGGCATCTCAAAGCGCATGAGATGGCGAGTAAAATGCAATGCTAAACTTCTAGGGTAAGGCAAACAGAGACCCGATTAGATCATTTTATATTATAGTTAATTTAAGAATTCAGCGAAATTCTATCACATTTGTTCAATTTACGTCGCTCATATTTCAGATAGCGTATTGGGCTAAGCGGCATCTCAAAGCGCATGAAATGGCGAGCAAAATGCACTGTTAAACTTCTAGGGTAGGGCAATCAGTGACCAGATTAGATCATTTTATATTATAGTTAATTTAAGAATTCAGCGAAATTCTATCACATTTGTTCAATTTACGTCGCTCCTATTTCAGATAGCGTATTGGGCTAAGCGGTATCTGAAAGCGCATGAAATGGCGAGTAAAATGCAATACTAAACTTCTAGGATAAGGCAAACAGAGACCCGATTAGATCATTTTATATTACGGTTAATATAAGAATTCAGCGTAATTCTACCACATTTGTTCTACTTACGTCGCTCCTTATTTAGATAGCGTACTGGGCTAGGCGGCATCTTAAAGCGCGTGGAATGGCGAGTAAAATGCACTATTAAACTTCTAGGATAAGGCAAACAGAGACCCGATTAGATCATTTTATATTACGGTTAATATAAGAATGCGGCGTAATTCTTTCACATTTGTTCAATTTACGTCGCTGCTATTCCAGATAGCTTATTGTGCTTAGCGGCATCTCAAAGCGCATGAAATGGCGAGTGAAATGCACTATTAAACTTCTAGGGTAGGGCAAACAGAGACCCGATTAGATCATTTTATATTATGGTTAATTTAAGATGTCAGCAAAATTCTATCACATTTGTTCAATGTACGTCGCTCCTATTTCGGATAGCGTACTGGGCTAAGCGGCACCCTAAAGCGCGTGGAGTGGCGAGTAAAATGCACTATTAATCTTCTATGATAGGGCAATCAGAGACCCGATTAGATCATTTTATATTTTGGTTAATATAAGAATTCAGCGAAATTCTATCACAATTGTTCTATTTACGTCGCTCGTATTCCAGATAGCTTATTGTGCTTAGCGGCATCTCAAAGCGCATGAAATGACGAGTGAAATGCACTATTAAACTTCTAGGGTAGGGCAAACAGAGACCCGATGAGATCATTTTATATTTTGGTTCATATAAGAATTCAGCGAAATTCTATCACATTTGTTCAATTTACGTCGCTCATATTTCAGATAGCGTATTGCACTAAGCGGCATCCCAAAGCGCATGAAATGGCGAGTAAAATGCACTATTAAACTTCTAGGGTAGGGCCAACAGAGACCCGATTAAATCATTTTATATTGTAGTTAATTTAAGAATTCAGCGAAATTCTATCACATTTGTTCAATTTACGTCGCTCGTATTTCAGATAGCGTATTGGGCTAAGCGGCATCTCAAAGCGCATGAGATGGCGAGTAAAATGCAATGCTAAACTTCTAGGGTAAGGCAAACAGAGACCCGATTAGATCATTTTATATTATAGTTAATTTAAGAATTCAGCGATATTCTATCACATTTGTTCAATTTACGTCGCTCATATTTCAGATAGCGTA
>CAKAJE020000386.1:0-41513 GCA_916610135.2 Macropis europaea
TGAAATGGCGAGTAAAATGCACTATTAAACTTCTAGGGTAAGGCAAACAGAGACCCGATTAGATCATTTTATATTGCGGTTAATATAAGAATTCAGCGTAACTCTGTCACATTTGTTCAACTTACGTAGCTCCTATTTCAGATAGCGTACTGGGCTAGGCGGCATCTTAAAGCGCGTGGAATGACGAGTAAAATGCACTATTAAACTTCTATGATAGGGCAATCAGAGACCCGATTGGATCATTTTATATTTTGGTTAATATAAGAATTCAGCGAAATTCTATTACATTTGTTCAATTTACGTCGCTCCTATTTCAGATAGCGTATTGGGCTAAGCGGCATCTCAAAGCGCATGGATTGACGAGTGAAATGCACTTTTAAACTTCTATGATAGGGCAATCAGAGACCCGATTAGATCATTTTATATTTTGGTTTATATAAGAATTCAGCCAAATTCTATCACATTTGTTCAATTTACGTCGCTCCTATTTCAGATAGCGTTTTGGGCTAAGCGGCATCTCAAAGAGTATGAAATGGCGAATAAAATGCACTATTAAACTTCTAGGGTAACGCAAGCACAGACCGGATTATATCATTTTATATTATGGTTAATATAAGAATTCAGCGTAGTAGTATCACATTTGTTCAACTTACGCCGCTCCTATTTCAGATAGCGTACTGGGCTAGACGGCATCTTAAAGCGCGTGGAAGGGCGAGTAAAATGCACTATGAAACTTCTATGATAGGGCAATAAGAGACCCGATTAGATCATTTTATATTTTGGTTAATATAAGGATTCCGCGAAACTCTATCACATTTGTTCAATTTACGTCGCTCCTATTTCAGATAGCGTACTGGGCTAGGCGTCAGCATAAAGCGCGTGGAATGGCGAGTAAAATGCACTATTAAACTTCTATGATAGGGCAATCAGAGACCCGATTAGATCATTTTATATTTTGGTTAATATAAGAATTCAGCGAAATTCTATCACATTTGTTCAATTTATATCGCTCCTATTTCAGATAGCGTATTGGGCTAAGCGGCATCTCAAAGCGCATGAAATGAGGCGTAAAATGCACTATTAAAGTTCTAGGGTAGGGCAAACAGAAACCCGACTAGATCATTTTATATTATGGTTAATTTAAGAATTCAGCGAAATACTATCACATTCGTTCAATTTACGTCGCTCCTGTTTCAGATAGCGTATTGGTAAAAGCGGCATCTCAAAGCGCATGAAATGACGAGTAAAATGCACGATTAAACTTCTAGGGTAGGACAAGCAGTGACCCGATTAGATCATTTTATATTATGGTTAATTTAAGAATTCAGGAAAATTCTATCACATTTGTTCAATTTAGGTCGCTCCTATTTCAGATAGCGTACTGGGCTAGGCGGCATCTTAAAGCGCGTGGAATGGCGAGTAACATCCACTATTAAACTTCTAGGCTAGGGCGAACAGAGACCCGATTAGATCATTTTACATTATGGTTAATAAAAGAATTCAGCGAAATTCAATCACATTTGTTCAACTTACGTCGCTCCTATTTCAGATAGCGTATTGGGCAAAGCGGCATCTCAAAGCGCATGAAATGGCGAGTGAAATGCACTATAAGACTTCTATGGTAGGGCGAAGAAAGACCCGATTAGATCATTTTACATTGAGGTTAATATAAGAATTCACAGAAATTCTATCACATTTGTTCAATTTACGTCGCTCCTATTTCAGATAGCGTATTGGGCTATGCGGCATCTCAAAGCGCATGAAATGGCGAGTAAAATGCACTGTTAAACTTCTAGGGTAGGGCAAGCAGAGACCCGATTAGATCATTTTATATTATGGTTAATTTAAGAATTCAGCAAAATTCTATCACATTCGTTCAATTTAGGTCGCTCCTATTTCAGATAGCGTACTGGGCTAGGCGGCATCTTAAAGCGCGTGGAATGCCGAGTAAAATCCACTATTAAACTTCCAGGCTAGGGCGAACAGAGACCAGTTTAGATCATTTTACATTCTGGTTAATAAAATAATTCAGCGAAATTCTATCACATTTGTTCAACTTTCGTCGCTCCTATTTCAGATAGCGTATTAGGCTAAGCGGCATCTCAAAGCGCATGAAATGGCGAGTAAAATGCACTATTAAACTACTAGGGTAGGGCAAACAGAGACCCGATTAGATCATTTTATGTTATGGTTAATTTAAGAATTCAGCAAAATTCTATCACATTTGTTCAATGTACGTCGTTCCTATTTCAGATAGCGTACTGGGCTAGGCGGCAACTTAAAGCGCGTGGAATGGCGAGTAAAGTGCACTATTAAACTTCTATGATAGGGCAATCAGTGACCCGATTAGATCATTTTATATTATAGTTAATTTAAGAATTCAGCGAAATTCTATCACATTTGTTCAATTTACGTCGCTCCTATTTCAGATAGCGTATTGGGCTAAGCGGCATCTCAAAGCGCATGAAATGGCGAGTAAAATGCAATACTAAACTTCTAGGATATGGCAAACAGAGACCCGATTAGATCATTTTATATTTTGGTTAATATAAGAATTCAGCGAAATTCTATCACATTTGTTCAATTTACGTCGCTCATATTTCAGATAGCGTATTGGGCTAAGCGGCATCTCAAAGCGCATGAAATGGCGAGTAAAATGCACTATTAAACTTCTAGGGTAGGGCAATCAGTGACCCGATTAGATCAATTTATATTATAGTTAATTTAAGAATTCAGCGAAATTCTATCACATTTGTTCAATTTACTTCGCTCCTATTTCAGATAGCGTATTGGGCTAAGCGGCATCTCAAAGCGCATGAAATGGCGAGCAAAATGCACTATTAAACTTCTAGGGTAGGGCAAGCAGAGACTCGATTAGATCATTTTATATTATGGTTAATTTAAGAATTCAGCAAAATTCTATCACATTCGTTCAATTTAGGTCGCTCCTATTTCAGATAGCGTATTGGGCTAAGCGGCATCTCAAAGCGCATGAAATGGCGAGTGAAATGCACTATAAGACTTCTATGGTAGGGCGAAGAGAGACCCGATTAGATCATTTTACATTGAGGTTAATATAAGAATTCACAGAAATTCTATCACATTTGTTCAATTTACGTCGCTCCTATTTCAGATAGCGCATTGGGCTATGCGGCATCTCAAAGCGCATGAAATGGCGAATAAAATGCACTGTTAAACTTCTAGGGTAGGGCAAGCAGAGACCCGATTAGATCATTTTATATTATGGTTAATTTAAGAATGCAGCAAAATTCTATCACATTCGTTCAATTTAGGTCGCTCCTATTTCAGATAGCGTACTGGGCTAGGCGGCATCTTAAAGCGCGTGGAATGCCGAGTAAAATCCACTATTAAGCTTCCAGGCTAGGGCGAACAGAGACCAGATTAGATCATTTTACATTCTGGTTAATAAAATAATTCAGCGAAATTCTATCACATTTGTTCAACTTTCGTCGCTCCTATTTCAGATAGCGTATTAGGCTAAGCGGCATCTCAAAGCGCATGAAATGGCGAGTAAAATGCACTATTAAACTACTAGGGTAGGGCAAACAGAGACCCGATTAGATCATTTTATGTTATGGTTAATTTAAGAATTCAGCAAGATTCTATCACATTTGTTCAATGTACGTCGTTCCTATTTCAGATAGCGTACTGGGCTAGGCGGCAACTTAAAGCTCGTGGAATGGCGAGTAAAATGCACTATTAAACTTCTATGATAGGGCAATCAGTGACCCGATTAGATCATTTTATATTATAGTTAATTTAAGAATTCAGCGAAATTCTATCACATTTGTTCAATTTACGTCGCTCCTATTTCAGATAGCGTATTGGGCTAAGCGGCATCTCAAAGCGCATGAAATGGCGAGTAAAATGCAATACTAAACTTCTAGGATATGGCAAACAGAGACCCGATTAGATCATTTTATATTTTGGTTAATATAAGAATTCAGCGAAATTCTATCACATTTGTTCAATTTACGTCGCTCATATTTAAGATAGCGTATTGGGCTAAGCGGCATCTCAAAGCGCATGAAATGGCGAGTAAAATGCACTATTAAACTTCTAGGGTAGGGCAATCAGTGACCCGATTAGATCAATTTATATTATAGTTAATTTAAGAATTCAGCGAAATTCTATCACATTTGTTCAATTTACTTCGCTCCTATTTCAGATAGCGTATTGGGCTAAGCGGCATCTCAAAGCGCATGAAATGGCGAGCAAAATGCACTATTAAACTTCTAGGGTAGGGCAAACAGAGACCCGATTAGATCATTTTATACTATGGTTAATTTAAGAATTCAGCAAAATTCTATCACATTTGTTCAATTTACGTCGCTCCTATTTCAGATAGCGTATTAGGCTAAGCGGCATCTCAAAGCGCATGAAATGGCGAGTGAAATGCACTATTAGACTTCTATGGTAGGGCGAACAGAGACCCGATTAGATCATTTTACATTAAGGTTAATAAAAGAATTCAGGGAAATTCTACCACATTTGATCAATTTACGTCGCTCCTATTCCAGATAGCGTATTGGGCTATGCGGCATCTCAAAGCACATGAAATGGCGAGTAAAATGCCCTATTAAACTTCTAGGGTAGGTCAAACAGAGACCCGATTAGATCATTTTGTACTATGGTTAATTTAAGAATTCAGCAAAATTCTATCACGTTTGTTCAATTTACGTCGCTCCTATTGCAGATAGCGTATTGGGTTAAGCGGCACCTCAAAGCGCATGAAATTGCGAGTAAAATGCACTATTAAACTTCTAGGGTAGAGCAAACAGGGACCCGATTAGATCATTTTATATTATGGTTAATTTAAGAATTCAGCGAAATTCTATCACATTTGTTCAATTTTCGTCGCTCGTATTTCAGATAGCGTATTTGCTAAGCGGCATCTCAAAGCGCATGAAATGGCGTGTAAAATGCACGATTAAACTTCTAGGGTAGGGCAAACAGAGACCCGATTAGATCATTTTATACTTTGGTTAATATAAGAATTCAGCGAAATTCTATCACATTTGTTCAATTTACGTCGCTCCTATTTCAGACAGCTTATTGGGCTTATCGGCATCTCAAATCGCATGAAATGGCGAACAAAATGCACTATTAAACTTCTAGGGTAGGGCAAACAGAGACCCGATTAGATCATTTTATATTACGGTTAATATAAGAATTCAGCGTAATTCTATCACATTTCTTCAAATTACGTCGCTCCTATTTCAAATAGCGTACTGGGCTGGCCGTTATCTTAAAGCGCGTGGAATGGCGAGTAAAATGCACTATTAAACTTCTAGGGTAGGGCAATCAGTGACCCGATTAGATCAATTTATATTATAGTTAATTTAAGAATTCAGCGAAATTCTATCACATTTGTTCAATTTACTTCGCTCCTATTTCAGATAGCGTATTGGGCTAAGCGGCATCTCAAAGCGCATGAAATGGCGAGCAAAATGCACTATTAAACTTCTAGGGTAGGGCAAGCAGAGACTCGATTAGATCATTTTATATTATGGTTAATTTAAGAATTCAGCAAAATTCTATCACATTCGTTCAATTTAGGTCGCTACTATTTCAGATAGCGTATTGGGCTAAGCGGCATCTCAAAGCGCATGAAATGGCGAGTGAAATGCACTATAAGACTTCTATGGTAGGGCGAAGAGAGACCCGATTAGATCATTTTACATTGAGGTTAATATAAGAATTCACAGAAATTCTATCACATTTGTTCAATTTACGTCGCTCCTATTTCAGATAGCGTATTGGGCTATGCGGCATCTCAAAGCGCATGAAATGGCGAATAAAATGCACTGTTAAACTTCTAGGGTAGGGCAAGCAGAGACCCGATTAGATCATTTTATATTATGGTTAATTTAAGAATTCAGCAAAATTCTATCACATTCGTTCAATTTAGGTCGCTCCTATTTCAGATAGCGTACTGGGCTAGGCGGCATCTTAAAGCGCGTGGAATGCCGAGTAAAATCCACTATTAAACTTCCAGGCTAGGGCGAACAGAGACCAGTTTAGATCATTTTACATTCTGGTTAATAAAATAATTCAGCGAAATTCTATCACATTTGTTCAACTTTCGTCGCTCCTATTTCAGATAGCGTATTAGGCTAAGCGGCATCTCAAAGCGCATGAAATGGCGAGTAAAATGCACTATTAAACTACTAGGGTAGGGCAAACAGAGACCCGATTAGATCATTTTATGTTATGGTTAATTTAAGAATTCAGCAAAATTCTGTCACATTTGTTCAATGTACGTCGTTTCTATTTCAGATAGCGTACTGGGCTAGGCGGCAACTTAAAGCGCGTGGAATGGCGAGTAAAATGCACTATTAAACTTCTATGATAGGGCAATCAGTGACCCGATTAGATCATTTTATATTATAGTTAATTTAAGAATTCAGCGAAATTCTATCACATTTGTTCAATTTACGTCGCTCCTATTTCAGATAGCGTATTGGGCTAAGCGGCATCTCAAAGCGCATGAAATGGCGAGTAAAATGCAATACTAAACTTCTAGGATATGGCAAACAGAGACCCGATTAGATCATTTTATATTTTGGTTAATATAAGAATTCAGCGAAATTCTATCACATTTGTTCAATTTACGTCGCTCATATTTCAGATAGCGTATTGGGCTAAGCGGCATCTCAAAGCGCATGAAATGGCGAGTAAAATGCACTATTAAACTTCTAGGGTAGGGCAATCAGTGACCCGATTAGATCAATTTATATTATAGTTAATTTAAGAATTCAGCGAAATTCTATCACATTTGTTCAATTTACGTCGCTCCTATTTCAGTTAGCGTATTGGGCTAACCGGCATCTCAAAGCGCATGAAATGGCGAATAAAATGGACAATTAAACTTCTAGGGTAGGGCAAACGGAGACCCGATTAGATCATTTTATATTACGGTTAATATAAGAATTCAGCGTAATTCTATCACATTTCTTCAAATTACGTCGCTCCTATTTCAGATAGCGTATTGGGCTAAGCGGCAACTCAAAGCGCATGAAATGGCGAGCAAAATGCACTATTAAACTTCTAGGGTAGGGCAAACAGAGACCCGATTAGATCATTTTGTACTATGGTTAATTTAAGAATTCAGCAAAATTCTATCACGTTTGTTCAATTTACGTCGCTCCTATTGCAGATAGCGTGTTGGGTTAAGCGGCATCTCGAAGCGCATGAAATGGCGAGTATAATGCACTATTAAACTTCTAGGTTAAGGCAAACAGATACCCGATTAGATCATTTTATATTATGGTTAATATAAGAATTCAGCGAAATTCTATCACATTTGTTCAATTTACGTCGCTCATATTTCAGATAGCGTATTGGGCTAAGCGGCATCTCAAAGCGCATGAAATGAAGAGTGAAATGCACTATTAAACTTCTAGGGTAGGGCAATCAGTGACCCGATTAGATCATTTTATATTATAGTTAATTTAAGAATTCAGCGATATTCTATCACATTTGTTCAATTTACGTCGCTCCTATTTCAGATAGCGTATTGGGCTAAGCGGCATCTCAAAGCGCATGAAATGGCAAGTAAAATGCACTATTAAACT
Organism: Macropis europaea; assembly: GCA_916610135.2. Taxonomy (NCBI): domain Eukaryota; kingdom Metazoa; phylum Arthropoda; class Insecta; order Hymenoptera; family Melittidae; genus Macropis; species Macropis europaea. Next base: position 7,599 of record CAKAJE020000386.1, read on the forward strand.
TCTAGGGTAGGGCAATCAGTGACCCGATTAGATCATTTTATATTATAATTAATTTAAGAATTCAGCGAAATTCTATCACATTTGTTCAATTTACGTCGGTCCTATTTCAGATAGCGTATTGGGCTATGCGGCATCTTAAAGCGCTCGGAATGGCGAGTAAAATGCACTATTAAACTTCTATGCTAGGGCAATCAGAGACCCGATTAGATCATTTCATATTTTGGTTAATATAAGAATTCAGTGAAATTCTATCACATTTGTTCAATTTACGTCGCTCCTATTTCAGATAGCGTATTGGGCAAAGCGGCATCTCAAAGCGTATGAAATGGCGAATAAAATGCACTATTAAAGTTCTAGGGTAGGGCAAACAGAGACCCGAATAGATCAGTTTATGTTATGGTTAATTTATGAATTGAGCGAAATTCTATCACATTCGTTCAATTTACGTCGCTCCTATTTCAGATAGCGTATTGGGCAAAGCGGCATCTCAAAGCGCATGAAATGACGAGTAAAATGCACTATTAAACTTCTAGGGTAGGGCAGGCAGAGACCCGATTAGATCATTTTATATTATGGTTAATTTAAGAATTCAGCAAAATTCTATCACATTCGTTCAATTTAGGTTGCTCCTATTTCAGATAGCGTATTGGGCTAAGCGGCATCTCAAAGCGCATGAAATGGCGAGTGAAATGCACTATAAGACTTCTATGGTAGGGCGAACAGAGACCAGATTAGATCATTTTACATTCTGGTTAATAAAATAATTCAACGAAATTCTATCACATTTGTTCAACTTTCGTCGCTCCTATTTCAGATAGCGTATTGAGCTAAGCGGCATCTCGAAGCGCATGAAGTGGCGAGTATGATGCACTATTAAACTTCTAGGATAAGGCAAACAGATACCCGGTTAGATCACTTTATATTACGGTTAATATAAGAATGCAGCGTAATTCTATCACATTTGTTCAATTTACGTCGCTCCTATTTCAGATAGCGTATTGGGCTAAGCGGTAACTGAAAGCGCATGAAATGACGAGTGAAATGCACTATTAAACTTCTAGGGTAGGGCGAACAGAGTCCCGATTAGATCATTTTACATTCTGGTTAATAAAATAATTCAGCGAAATTCTATCACATTTGTTCAACTTTCGTTGCTCCTATTTCAGATAGCGTATAGGGTTACGCGGCATCTCAAAGCGCATGAAATGGCGAGTAAAATGCACTATTAAACTTCTAGGGTAGGGCAAACAGAGACCCGATTAGATCATTTTATATTATGGTTAATTTAAGAATTCAGCAAAATTCTATCACATTTGTTCAATTTACGTCGCTCCTATTTCGGATAGCCTACTGGGCTAGGCGGCATCCTAAAGCGCGTGGAGTGGCGAGTAAAATGCACTATTAAACTTGTATGATAGGGCAATCAGAGACGCGATTAGATCATTTTATATTTTGTTTAATACAAGATTTCAGGGAAATTCTATCACATTTGTTCAATTCGTGTCGCTGATATTTCAGATAGCGTATTGGGCTAAGCGGCATCTCAAAGCGCATGAAATGGCGAGTAAAATGCACTATTAAACTTCTAGGGTAGGGCAAACAGAGACCCGATTAGATCATTTTATATTATGGTTAATTTAAGAATTCAGCAAGATTCTATCACATTTGTTCAACTTACGTCGCTCCTATTTCAGATAGCGTACTGGGCTAGGCGGAAACTTAAAGCGCGTGGAATGGCGAGTAAAATGCACTACTAAACTTCTATGATAGGGCAATCAGAGACCCGATTAGATCAGTTTATATTTTGTTTAATATACGATTTCAGGGAAATAGTATCACATTTGTTCAATTTACGTCGCTCCTATATCAGGTAGCGTATTCGGCTAAGCGGCATCTCAAAGCGCATGAAATGGCGAGTGAAACGCACCATTAGACTTCTATGGTAGGGCGAACAGAGACCCGATTAGATCATTTTACATTAAGGTTAATATAAGGATTCACGGAAATTCTACCACATTTGTTCAATTTACGTCGCTCCTATTGCAGATAGCGTATTGGGCTTAGCGGCATCTTAAAGCGCGTGGAATGGCGGGTAAAATGCACTACTAAACTTCTATGATAGGGCAAACAGAGACCCGATTAGATCATTTCATATTATGGTTTATTTAAGAATTCAGAAAAATTCTGTCACATTTGTTCAATTTACGTCGCTGATATTTCAGATAGCGTATTGGGTTAAGCGGCATCTCAATGCGCATGAAATGGCGAGTAAAATGCACTATTAAACTTCTAGGATAAGGCAAACAGAGACCCGATTCGTTCATTTTATATTACGGTTAATATAAGAATTCGGCGTAATTCTATCACATTTGTTCAACGTACGTCGCTCCTATTTCAGATAGCGTACTGGGCTAGGCGGCATCTTAAAGCGCGTGGAATGGCGGGTAAAATGCACTATTAAACTTCTATGGTAGGGCTATCAGAGACCCGATTAGATCATCTTATATTTTGGTTAATATAAGAATTCAGCGAAATTCTATCACATTTGTTCAACTTACGTCGCTGCTATTTCAGATAGCGTATTGGGCTAAGCGGCATCTCAAAGCGCATGAAATGACGAGTGAAATGCACTAGTAATCTTCTAGGGTAGGGCAAACAGAGACCCGATAGGACCATTTTATATTATGATTAATTTAAGAATTCAGCGAATCTCTATCACATGTGTTCAATTTACGTCGCTCCTATTGCAGATAGCGTATTGGGCTAAGCGCCATCTCAAAGCGCATGAAATGGCGAGTAAAATACACTATTAAACTTCTAGGGTAGGGCGAACCGAGACCCGATTAGATCATTTTACATTAAGGTTAATATAAGTATTCAGGGAAATTCTATCACATTTGTTCAATTTACGTCGCTCCTATTGCAGATAGCGTATTGGGCTTAGCGGCATCTCAAAGCGCATGAAATGACGAGTGAAATGCACTATTAAACTTCTAGGGTAGGGCAAACAGAGACCCGATTAGATCATTTTATATTACGGTTAATATAAGAATTCAGCGTAATTCTATCACATTTCTTCAAATTACGTCGCTCCTCTTTCAGATAGCGTACTGGGCTGGCCGTTATCTTAAAGCGCGTGGAATGGCGAGTAAAATGCACTATTAAACTTCTATGATAGGGCAATCAGTGACCCGATTAGATCATTTTATATTATAGTTAATTTAAGAATTCAGCGAAATTCTATCACATTTGTTCAATTTACGTCGCTCCTATTTCAGATAGCGTATTGGGCTAAGCGGCATCTCAAAGCGCATGAAATGGCGAGTAAAATGCACTGCTAAACTTGTAGGGTAGGGCAAACAGAGACCCGATTAGATCATTTTATATTATAGTTATTTTAAGATGTCAGCAAAATTCTGTCACGTTTGTTCAATTTACGTCGCTCCAATTTCAGATAGCGTACTGGGTTAGGCGGCATCTTAAAGCGCGTAGAATGGCGATCAAAATGCACTATTAAACTTCTATGATAGGGCAATCAGAGACCCGACTAGATCATTTTATATTTTGGTTAATATAAGAATTCAGCGAAATTCTATCACAATTGTTCAATTTACGTCACTCCTATTTCAGATAGCGGATTGGGCTAAGCGGCATCTCAAAGCGCATGAAATGACGAGTGAAAGGCACTCTTAAACTTCTAGGGTAGGGCGAACAGAGAACCGATTAGATCATTTTATATTACGGTTAATATAATAATTCAGTGTAATTCTATCACATTTGTTCAACTTACGTCGCTCCTATTTCAGATAGCGTACTGGGCTAGGCGGCATCTTAAAGCGCGTGGAATGGCGAGTAAAATGCACTATTAAACTTCTATGATAGGGCTATCGGAGACCCGATTAGATCATTTTATATTTTGGTTAATATAAGAATCCAGCGAAATTCTATCACATTCGTTCAATTTACGTCGCTCCTATTTCAGATATCGTATTGGGCTAAGCGGCATCTCAAAGCGCATGAAATGGTGAGTAAAATGCACTGCTAAACTTCTAGGGTAGGGCGAACAAAGGCCCGATTAGATAATTTTACATTAAGGTTAATATAAGAATTCAGGGAAATTCTATCACATTTGTTCAATTTACGTCGCTGATATTTCAGATAGCGTATTGGGCTAAGCGGCATCTCAATGCGCATGAAATGGCGAGTAAAATGCACTATTAATCTTCTAGGATAAGGCAAACAGAGACCCGATTCGATCATTTTATATTACGGTTAATATAAGAATTCAGCGTAATTCTATCACGTTTGTTCAATTTACGTCGGTCCTATTTCAGATAGCGTATTGGGCTAAGCGCCATCTCAAAGCGCATGAAATGGCGAGTAAAATGCACTGCTAAACTTGTAGGGTAGGGCAAACAGAGACCCGATTAGATCATTTTATATTATGGTTAATTCAAGATGTCAGCAAAATTCTATCACATTTGTTCAATTTACGTCGCTCCTATGTCAGATATCGTATTGGGCTAAGCGGCATCTCAAAGCGCATGAAATGGCGAGTAAAATGCACTGCTAAACTTGTAGGGTAGGGCAAACAGGGACCCGATTAGATCATTTTATATTACGGTTAATATAATAATTCAGCGAAATTCTATCACATGTGTTCAATTTACGTCGCTCCTATTGCAGATATCGTATTGGGCTAAGCGGCATCTCAAAGCGCATGAAATGGCGAGTAAAATGCACTGCTAAACTTCTAGGGTAGGGCGAACAAAGACCCGATTAGTTCATTTTACATTAAGGTTAATATAAGAATTCAGGGAAATTCTATCACATTTGTTCAACTTACGTCGCTCCTATTTCAGATGCGTATTGGGCTAAGCGGCATCTCAAAGCGCATGAAATGGCGAGTAAAATACACTATTAAACTTCTAGGGTAGGGCAAACAGAGACCCGATTAGATCATTTTATATTATGGTTAATTTAAGAATTCAGCCAAATTCTATCACATTTTTTCAATTTACGTCGCTCCTATTTCAGATAGCATACTGGGCTAGGCGGGATCTTAGAGCGCGTGAAATGGCGAGTAAAATGCACTATTAAACTTCTATGATAGGGCAATCAGAGAACCGATTAGATTATTTTATATTTTGGTTAATATAAGAATTCAGGGAAATTCTATCACATTTGTTCAATTTACGTCGCTCCTATTTCAGATATCGTATTGGGCTAAGCGGCATCTCAAAGCGCATGAAATGACGAGTGAAATGCACTATTAAACTTCTAGGGTAGGGCGAACAGAGTCCCGATTAGATCATTTTACATTAAGGTTAATATAAGTATTCAGGGAGATTCTGTCACATTTGTTCAATTTACGTCGCTCCTATTTCAGACAGCGTACTGGGCTAGGCGGCATCTTAAAGCGCGTGGAATGGCGAGTAAAATGCAGTGTTAAACTTCTATGATAGGGCAGTCAGAGACCCGATTAGATCATTTTATATTTTGTTTAATATAAGATTTCAGGGAAATCCTATCACATTTGTTCTATTTACGTCGCTCCTATTTCAGTTAGCGTATTGGGCTAACCGGCATCTCAAAGCGCATGAAATGGCGAATAAAATGGACAATTAAACTTCTAGGGTAGGGCAAACGGAGACCCGATTAGATCATTTTATATTACGGTTAATATAAGAATTCAGCGTAATTCTATCACATTTCTTCAAATTACGTCGCTCCTATTTCAGATAGCGTATTGGGCTAAGCGGCAACTCAAAGCGCATGAAATGGCGAGCAAAATGCACTATTAAACTTCTAGGGTAGGGCAAACAGAGACCCGATTAGATCATTTTGTACTATGGTTAATTTAAGAATTCAGCAAAATTCTATCACGTTTGTTCAATTTACGTCGCTCCTATTGCAGATAGCGTGTTGGGTTAAGCGGCATCTCGAAGCGCATGAAATGGCGAGTATAATGCACTATTAAACTTCTAGGTTAAGGCAAACAGATACCCGATTAGATCATTTTATATTATGGTTAATATAAGAATTCAGCGAAATTCTATCACATTTGTTCAATTTACGTCGCTCATATTTCAGATAGCGTATTGGGCTAAGCGGCATCTCAAAGCGCATGAAATGAAGAGTGAAATGCACTATTAAACTTCTAGGGTAGGGCAATCAGTGACCCGATTAGATCATTTTATATTATAGTTAATTTAAGAATTCAGCGATATTCTATCACATTTGTTCAATTTACGTCGCTCCTATTTCAGATAGCGTATTGGGCTAAGCGGCATCTCAAAGCGCATGAAATGGCAAGTAAAATGCACTATTAAACTTCTAGGGTAGGGCAATCAGTGACCCGATTAGATCATTTTATATTATAATTAATTTAAGAATTCAGCGAAATTCTATCACATTTGTTCAATTTACGTCGCTCCTATTTCAGATAGCGTATTGGGCTATGCGGCATCTTAAAGCGCTCGGAATGGCGAGTAAAATGCACTATTAAACTTCTATGCTAGGGCAATCAGAGACCCGATTAGATCATTTCATATTTTGGTTAATATAAGAATTCAGTGAAATTCTATCACATTTGTTCAATTTACGTCGCTCCTATTTCAGATAGCGTATTGGGCAAAGCGGCATCTCAAAGCGTATGAAATGGCGAATAAAATGCACTATTAAAGTTCTAGGGTAGGGCAAACAGAGACCCGAATAGATCAGTTTATGTTATGGTTAATTTATGAATTGAGCGAAATTCTATCACATTCGTTCAATTTACGTCGCTCCTATTTCAGATAGCGTATTGGGCAAAGCGGCATCTCAAAGCGCATGAAATGACGAGTAAAATGCACCATTAAACTTCTAGGGTAGGGCAGGCAGAGACCCGATTAGATCATTTTATATTATGGTTAATTTAAGAATTCAGCAAAATTCTATCACATTCGTTCAATTTAGGTTGCTCCTATTTCAGATAGCGTATTGGGCTAAGCGGCATCTCAAAGCGCATGAAATGGCGAGTGAAATGCACTATAAGACTTCTATGGTAGGGCGAACAGAGACCAGATTAGATCATTTTACATTCTGGTTAATAAAATAATTCAACGAAATTCTATCACATTTGTTCAACTTTCGTCGCTCCTATTTCAGATAGCGTATTGAGCTAAGCGGCATCTCGAAGCGCATGAAGTGGCGAGTATAATGCACTATTAAACTTCTAGGATAAGGCAAACAGATACCCGGTTAGATCACTTTATATTACGGTTAATATAAGAATGCAGCGTAATTCTATCACATTTGTTCAATTTACGTCGCTCCTATTTCAGATAGCGTATTGGGCTAAGCGGTAACTGAAAGCGCATGAAATGACGAGTGAAATGCACTATTAAACTTCTAGGGTAGGGCGAACAGAGTCCCGATTAGATCATTTTACATTCTGGTTAATAAAATAATTCAGCGAAATTCTATCACATTTGTTCAACTTTCGTTGCTCCTATTTCAGATAGCGTATAGGGTTACGCGGCATCTCAAAGCGCATGAAATGGCGAGTAAAATGCACTATTAAACTTCTAGGGTAGGGCAAACAGAGACCCGATTAGATCATTTTATATTATGGTTAATTTAAGAATTCAGCAAAATTCTATCACATTTGTTCAATTTACGTCGCTCCTATTTCGGATAGCGTACTGGGCTAGGCGGCATCCTAAAGCGCGTGGAGTGGCGAGTAAAATGCACTATTAAACTTGTATGATAGGGCAATCAGAGACGCGATTAGATCATTTTATATTTTGTTTAATACAAGATTTCAGGGAAATTCTATCACATTTGTTCAATTCGTGTCGCTGATATTTCAGATAGCGTATTGGGCTAAGCGGCATCTCAAAGCGCATGAAATGGCGAGTAAAATGCACTATTAAACTTCTAGGGTAGGGCAAACAGAGACCCGATTAGATCATTTTATATTATGGTTAATTTAAGAATTCAGCAAGATTCTATCACATTTGTTCAACTTACGTCGCTCCTATTTCAGATAGCGTACTGGGCTAGGCGGAAACTTAAAGCGCGTGGAATGGCGAGTAAAATGCACTACTAAACTTCTATGATAGGGCAATCAGAGACCCGATTAGATCAGTTTATATTTTGTTTAATATACGATTTCAGGGAAATAGTATCACATTTGTTCAATTTACGTCGCTCCTATATCAGGTAGCGTATTCGGCTAAGCGCATCTCAAAGCGCATGAAATGGCGAGTGAAACGCACCATTAGACTTCTATGGTAGGGCGAACAGAGACCCGATTAGATCATTTTACATTAAGGTTAATATAAGGATTCACGGAAATTCTACCACATTTGTTCAATTTACGTCGCTCCTATTGCAGATAGCGTATTGGGCTTAGCGGCATCTTAAAGCGCGTGGAATGGCGGGTAAAATGCACTACTAAACTTCTATGATAGGGCAAACAGAGACCCGATTAGATCATTTCATATTATGGTTTATTTAAGAATTCAGAAAAATTCTGTCACATTTGTTCAATTTACGTCGCTGATATTTCAGATAGCGTATTGGGTTAAGCGGCATCTCAATGCGCATGAAATGGCGAGTAAAATGCACTATTAAACTTCTAGGATAAGGCAAACAGAGACCCGATTCGTTCATTTTATATTACGGTTAATATAAGAATTCGGCGTAATTCTATCACATTTGTTCAACGTACGTCGCTCCTATTTCAGATAGCGTACTGGGCTAGGCGGCATCTTAAAGCGCGTGGAATGGCGGGTAAAATGCACTATTAAACTTCTATGGTAGGGCTATCAGAGACCCGATTAGATCATCTTATATTTTGGTTAATATAAGAATTCAGCGAAATTCTATCACATTTGTTCAACTTACGTCGCTGCTATTTCAGATAGCGTATTGGGCTAAGCGGCATCTCAAAGCGCATGAAATGACGAGTGAAATGCACTAGTAATCTTCTAGGGTAGGGCAAACAGAGACCCGATAGGACCATTTTATATTATGATTAATTTAAGAATTCAGCGAATCTCTATCACATGTGTTCAATTTACGTCGCTCCTATTGCAGATAGCGTATTGGGCTAAGCGCCATCTCAAAGCGCATGAAATGGCGAGTAAAATACACTATTAAACTCCTAGGGTAGGGCGAACAGAGACCCGATTAGATCATTTTACATTAAGGTTAATATAAGTATTCAGGGAAATTCTATCACATTTGTTCAATTTACGTCGCTCCTATTGCAGATAGCGTATTGGGCTTAGCGGCATCTCAAAGCGCATGAAATGACGAGTGAAATGCACTATTAAACTTCTAGGGTAGGGCAAACAGAGACCCGATTAGATCATTTTATATTACGGTTAATATAAGAATTCAGCGTAATTCTATCACATTTCTTCAAATTACGTCGCTCCTATTTCAGATAGCGTACTGGGCTGGCCGTTATCTTAAAGCGCGTGAAATGGCGAGTAAAATGCACTATTAAACTTCTAGGGTAGGGCAATCAGTGACCCGATTAGATCATTTTATATTATAGTTAATTTAAGAATTCAGCGATATTCTATCACATTTGTTCAATTTACGTCGCTCCTATTTCAGATAGCGTATTGGGCTATGCGGCATCTTAAAGCGCTCGGAATGGCGAGTAAAATGCACTATTAAACTTCTATGCTAGGGCAATCAGAGACCCGATTAGATCATTTTATATTTTGGTTAATGTAAGAATTCAGTGAAATTCTATCACATTTGTTCAATTTACGTCGCTCCTATTTCAGGTAGCGTATTGGGCAAAGCGGCATCTCAAAGCGTATGAAATGGCGAATAAAATGCACTATTAAAGTTCTAGGCTCGGGCGAACAGAGATCCGATTAGTTCATTTTACATTATGGTTAATAATCGAATTCAGCGGAATTGTATCACAATTGTTCCACTTATATCGCTCCAATTTCAGATAGCGTATTAGGCTAAGCGGCATCTCGAAGCGCATGAAATGGCGAGTATAATGCACTATTAAACTTCTAGGATAAGGCAAACAGATACCCGGTTAGATCATTTTATATTACGGTTAATATAAGAATGCAGCGTAATTCTATCACATTTGTTCAAGTTACGTCGCTCCTATTTCAGATAGCGGACTGGGCTAGGCGGCATCTTAAAGCGCGTGGAATGGCGAGTAAAATGCACTACTAATCTTCTATGATAGGGCAATCAGAGACCCGATTAGATCATTTTATATTTTGTTTAATATAAGATTTCAGGGAAATTCTATCACATTTGTTCAACTTTCGTCGCTCCTATTTCAGATAGCGTATTGGGCTAAGCGGCATCTCAAAGCGCATGAAATGGCGTGTAAAATGCACGATTAAACTTCTAGGGTAGGGCAAACAGAGACCCGATTAGATAATTTTATATTTTGGTTAATAAAAGAATTCAGCGAAATTCTATCACATTTGTTCAACTTACGTCGCTCCTATTTCAGATAGTGTATTGGGCTAAGCGGCACCTCAAAGCGCATGAAATGGCGAGTGAAATGCACCATTAGACTTCTATGGTAGGGCGAACAGAGACCCGATTGGATCATTTTACATTAAGGTTTATATAAGAATTCACGGAAATTCTATCACATTTGTTCAATTTACGTCGCTGATATTTCAGATAGCGTATTGGGCTAAGCGGCATCTCAATGCGCATGAAATGGCGAGTAAAATGCACTATTAATCTTCTAGGATAAGGCAAACAGAGACCCGATTCGTTCATTTTATATTACGGTTAATATAAGAATTCAGCGTAATTCTATCACATTTGTTCAAGGTACGTCGCTCCTATTTCAGATAGCGTACTGGGCTAGGCGGCATCTTAAAGCGCGTGGAATGGCGGGTAAAATGCACTATTAAACTTCTATGATAGGGCTATCAGAGAGCCGATTGGATCATCTTATATTTTGGTTAATATAAGAATTCAGCGTAATTCTATCACATCTGTTCAACATACGTGGCTCCTATTTGAGATAGCGTACTGGGCTAGGCGGCATCTTAAAGCGCGTGGAAGGGCGAGTAAAATGCACTTCTAAACTTCTATGGTAGGGCAATCAGAGTCCCGTTTAGATCATTTTATATTTTGTTTAATTTAAGATTTCAGGGAAATTCTATCACATTTGTACAGTTTACGTCGCTCCTATTTCAGATAGCGTATTGGGCTAAGCGGCATCTCAAAGCGCATGAAATGACGAGAGAAATGCACCATTAAACTTCTAGGGTAGGGCAAACAGAGACCCGATTAGATAATTTTATATTACGGTTAATATAAGAATTCAGCGTAATTCTATCACATTTGTTCAATTTACGTCGCTCCTATTTCAGATATCGTATTGGGCTAAGCGGCATCTCAAAGCGCATGAAATGGCGAGTAAAATGCACTGCTAAACTTGTAGGGTAGGGCAAACAGGGACCCGATTAGATCATTTTATATTACGGTTAATATAATAATTCAGCGAAATTCTATCACATGTGTTCAATTTACGTCGCTCCTATAGCAGATATCGTATTAGGCTAAGCGGCATCTCAAAGCGCATGAAATGGCGAGTAAAATGCACTGCTAAACTTCTAGGGTAGGGCGAACAAAGACCCGATTAGTTCATTTTACATTAAGGTTAATATAAGAATTCACGGAAATTCTATCACATTTGTTCAATTTACGTCGCTCCTATTCCAGATAGCGTATTGGGCTAAGCGGCATCTCAAAGCGCATGAAATGGCGACTAAAATGTACTATTAAACTTCTAGGGTAGGTCAAACAGAGACCCGATTAGATCATTTTATATTATGGTTAATTTAAGAATTCAGCCAAATTTTATCACATTTGTTCAATTTACGTCGCTCCTATTTCAGATAGCGTACTGGGCTAGGCGGAATCTTAAAGCGCGCGGATTGGCGAGTAAAATGCACTATTAATCATCTCGGGTAGGGCGAACAGAGACCCGATTAGAACACTTTACATTAAGGTTAATATAAGAATTCAGCGAAAGTCTCTCACATTTGTTCAATTTACGTCGCTGATATTTCAGATAGCGTATTGGGCTAAGCGCCATCTCAATGCGCATGAAATGGCGAGTAAAATGCACTATTAAACTTCTAGGATAAGGCAAACAGAGACCCGACTCGATCATTTTATATTACGGTTAATATAAGAATTCAGCGTAATTCTATCACATTTGTTCAACGTACGTCGCTCCTATTTCAGATAGCGTACTAGGCTAGGCGGCATCTTAAAGCGCGTGGAATGGCGGGTAAAATGCACTATTAAACTTCTATGATAGGGCGAACAGAGACCCGATTGGATCATTTTATATTATGGTTAACTTAAGAATTCAGCGAAATTCTATCACATTTGTTCAATTTACGTCGCTCCAATTTCAGATAGCGTATTGGGCTAAGCGGCATCTCAAAGCGCATGAAATGGCGAATAAAATGCACTATTAAACTTCTAGGCTAGGGCGAACAGAGACCCGAGCAGATCACTTTACATTATGGTTAATAAAAGAATTCAGCGTAATTCTATCACATTTGTTCAACTTACGTCGCTCCTATTTCAGATAGCGTATTGGGCTAAGCGGCATCTCAAAGCGCATGAAATGGCGAGTGAAATGCACTATTAGACTTCTATGGTAGGGCGAACAGAGACCCGATTGGATCATTTTACATTAAGGTTAATATAAGAATTCACGGAAATTCTATCACATTTGTTCAATTTACGTCGCTGATATTTCAGATAGCGTATTGGGCTAAGCGGCATCTCAATGCGCATGAAATGGCGAGTAAAATGCACTATTAATCTTCTAGGATAAGGCAAACAGAGACCCGATTCGTTCATTTTATATTTTGGTTAATATAAGAATTCAGCGTAATTCTATCACATTTGTTCAACATACATCGCTCCTATTTCAGATAGCGTACTGGGCTAGGCGGCATCTTAAAGCGCATGAAATGGCGAGCAATGTGCACTATTAAACTTCAAGGGTAGGGCGAACAAAGACCCGATTAGATCATTTTACATTAAGGTTAATATATTAATTCAGCGTAATTCTATCACATTTGTTCAACTTACGTCGCTCCTATTTCAGATAGCGTACTGGGCTAGGCGGCATCTCAAAGCGCATGAAATGACGAGTGAAATGCCCTATTAAACTTCTATGATAGGGCAGACAGAGACCCGATTAGATCATTTTATGTTATGGTTAATTTAAGAATTCAGCGAAATTCTATCACATTTGTTCAATTTACGTCGCTCCTATTGCAGATAGCGTATTGGGCTAAGCGGGATCTCAAAGCGCATGAAATGGCGAGTAAAATGCACTATTAAACTTCTAGGGTAAGGCAAACAGAGATCCGATTAGATCATTTTATGTTATGGTTAATTTAAGAATTCAGCCAAATTCTATCACATTTGTTCAATTTACGTCGGTCCTATTTCAGATAGCGTATTGGGCTAAGCGCCATCTCAAAGCGCATGAAATGACGAGTGAAATGCAGTATTAAACTTCTAGGGTAGGGAGAACAGAGACCCGACTAGATCATTTTACATTAAGGTTAATATAAGAATTCAGGGAAATTCTATCACATTTGTTCAATTTACGTCGCTCCTATTTCAGATAGCGTATTGGGCTAAGCGGCATCTCAAAGCGCATGAAATGGCGAGTAAAATGCACTGCTAAACTTGTAGGGTAGGGCAAACAGAGACCCGATTAGATCATTTTATATTATAGTTATTTTAAGATGTCAGCAAAATTCTGTCACGTTTGTTCAATTTACGTCGCTCCAATTTCAGATAGCGTACTGGGTTAGGCGGCATCTTAAAGCGCGTGGAATGGCGATCAAAATGCACTATTAAACTTCTATGATAGGGCAATCAGAGACCCGACTAGATCATTTTATATTTTGGTTAATATAAGAATCCAGTGAAATTCTATCACATTCGTTCAATTTACGTCGCTCCTATTTCAGATATCGTATTGGGCTAAGCGGCATCTCAAAGCGCATGAAATGACGAGTGAAATGCACTAGTAATCTTCTAGGGTAGGGCGAACAGAGATCCGATTAGATCATTTTATATTACGGTTAATGTAAGAATTCAGCGTAATTCTATCACATCTGTTCAACATACGTGGCTCCTATTTGAGATAGCGTACTGGGCTAGGCGGCATCTTAAAGCGCGTGGAAGGGCGAGTAAAATGCACTTCTAAACTTCTATGATAGGGCAATCAGAGTCCTGTTTAGATCATTTTATATTTTGTTTAATATAAGATTTCAGGGAAATTCTATCACATTTGTTGAATTTACGTCGCTCCTATTTCAGATATCGTATTGGGCTAAGCGGCATCTCAAAGCGCATGAAATGGCGAGTAAAATGCACTATTAAACTTCTATGATATGGCAATCAGAGACCCGATAAGATCATTTTATATTATGGTTAATTTAAGAATTCAGCGTAATTCTATCACATTTGTTCAATTTACGTCGCTCCTATTTCAGATATCGTATTGGGCTAAGCGGCATCTCAAAGCGCATGAAATGGCGAGTAAAATGCACTATTAAACTTCTAGGGTAAGGCAAACAGAGACCCGATTAGATCATTTCATATTTTGGTTAATATAAGAATTCAGAAAAATTCTATCACATTTGTTCAATTTACGTCGCTCCTATTTCAGATAGTGTACTGGGCTAGGCCTAATCTTAAAGCGCGTGGATTGGCGAGTAAAATGCACTATTAAACTTCTATGATAGGGCAATCAGAGACCCGATTAGATCATTTTATATTTTGGTTAATATAAGAATTCAGCGAAAATCTATCACAACTGTTCTATTTACGTCGCTCCTATTTCAGATAGCGTATTGGGCTAAGCGGCATCTCAAAGCGCATGAAATGGCAAGTGAAATCCACTGTTAAACTTCTAGGGTAGGGCAAACAGAGACCCGATTAGATCATTTCATATTTTGGTTAATATAAGAATTCAGAAAAATTCTATCACATTTGTTCAATTTACGTCGCTCCTATTTCAGATAGCGTATTGGGCTAAGCGGCATCTCAACGCGCATGAAATGGCGAGGAAAATGCACTATTAAACTTCTAGGGTAAGGCAAACAGAGACCCGATTAGATCATTTTATATTATGGTTAATTTAAGAATTCAGCCAAATTCTATCACATTTGTTCAATTTACGTCTCTCCTATTTCAGATAGCGTATTGGGCTAAGCGCCATCTCAAAGCATATGACATGGCGAGTAAAATTCACTATTAAACTTCTAGGGTAGGGCAAACAGAGACCCGATTAGATCATTTTATATTTTGGTTAATTTAAGAATTCAGCCAAATTCTAGCACATTTGTTCAATTTACGTCGCTCCTAGTTCAGAGAGCGTACTGGGCTAGGCGGAATCTTAAAGCGCGTGGAATGGCGAGTAAAATGCACTATTAAACTTCTATGATATGGCAATCAGAGACCCGATAAGATCATTTTATATTATGGTTAATTTAAGAATTCAGCGAAACTGTATCATATTTGTTCAATTTGCGTCGCTCCTATTTCAGATAGCGTATTGGGCTAAGCGGCATCTCAGCGCGCATGAAATGGCGAGTAAAATGCACTGTTAAACTTCTAGGGAAGGGCAAACGGAGACCCGATTAGATCATTTTATATTATGGTTAATTTAAGAATTCAGCCAAATTCTATCACATTTGTTCGATTTACGTCTCTCCTATTTCAGATAGCGTATTGGGCTAAGCGCCATCTCAAAGCGCATGAAATGGCGAGTGAAATGCACTATTAAACTTCTAGGGTAGGGCGAACAGAGACCCGATTAGATCATTTTACATTAAGGTTAATATAAGTATTCAGGGAAATTCTATCACATTTGTTCAATTTACGTCGCTCCTATTTCAGATAGCGTATTGGGCTAAGCGGCATCTCAAAGCGCATGAAATGGCGAGTAAAATGCACTGTTAAACTTCTAGGGTGGGGCAAACAGAGACCCGATTAGATCATTTCATATTATGGTTTATTTAGGAATTCAGAAAAATTCTATCACATTTGTTCAATTTACGTCGCTCCTATTTCAGATAGCGTACTGGGCTAGGCGGAATCGTAAAGCGCGTGAATTGGCGAGTAAAATGCACTATTAAACTTCTTTGATAGGGCAATCAGAGACCCGATTAGATCATTTTATATTTTGGTTAATATAAGAATTCAGCGAAATTCTAGCACATTCGTTCAATTTACGTCGCTCCTATTTCAGATAGCGTATTGGGCTAAACGCCATCTCAAAGCGCATGAAATGGCGAGTAAAATGCACTATTAAACTTCTAGGGTAGGGCAAACAGAGACCCGATTAGATCATTTTATATTATGGTTAATTTAAGAATTCAGCCAAATTCTATCACATTTGTTCAGTTTACGTCGCTCCTATTTCAGGTAGCGTACTGGGCTAGGCGGAATCTTAAAGCGCGTGGATTGGCGAGTAAAATGCACTATTAAACTTCTATGATGGGGCAATCAGAGACCCGATTAGATCATTTTATATTTTGGTTAATATAAGAATTCAGCGAAAATCTATCACAACTGTTCTATTTACGTCGCTCCTATTTCAGATAGCGTATTGGGCTAAGCGGCATCTCAAAGCGCATGAAATGGCGCGTGAAATGCACTATTACACTTCTAGGGTAGGGCGAACGGAGACCCGATTAGATCATTTTACATTAAGGTTAATATAAGTATTCAGGGAAATTCTATCACATTTGTTCAATTTACGTCGCTCCTATTTCAGATAGCGTATTGGGATAAGCGGCATCTCAAAGCCCATGAAATGGCGAGTAAAATGCTCTGTTAAACTTCTAGGGTAGGGCAAACAGAGACCCGATTAGATCATTTCATATTTTGGTTAATATAAGAATTCAGAAAAATTCTATCACATTTGTTCAATTTACGTCGCTCCTATTTCAGATAGCGTGTTGGGCTAAGCGGCACCTCAACGCGCATGAAATGGTGAGTAAAATGCACTGTTAAACTTCAAGGGAAGGGCAAACGGAGACCCGATTAGATCATTTCATATTATGGTTTATTTAAGAATTCAGAAAAATTCTATCACATTTGTTCAATTTACGTCGCTCCTATTTCAGATAGCGTATTGGGCTAAGCGCCATCTCAAAGCGCATGAAATGGCGAGTAAAATGCACTATTAAACTTCTAGGGTAGGGCAAACAGAGACCCGATTAGATCATTTTATATTATGGTTAATTTAAGAATTCAGCCGAATTCTATCACATTTGTTCAGTTTACGTCGCTCCTATTTCAGATAGCGTACTGGGCTAGGCGGAATCTTAAAGCGCGTGGATTGGCGAGTAAAATGCTCTATTAAACTTCTATGATAGGGCAATCAGAGACCCGATTAGATCATTTTATATTTTATTTAATATAAGAATTCAGCGAAAATCTATCACAACTGTTCTATTTACGTCGCTCCTATTTCAGATAGCGTATTGGGCTAAGCGGCATCTCAAAGCGCATGAAATGGCGAGTGAAATGCGCTATTACACTTCTAGGGTAGGGTGAACAGAGACCCGATTAGATCATTTTACATTAAGGTTAATATAAGTATTCAGGGAAATTCTATCACATTTGTTCAATTTACGTCGCTCGTATTTCAGATAGCGTATTGGGCTAAGCGGCATCTCAAAGCCCATGAAATGGCGAGTAAAATGCACTGTTAAACTTCTAGGATAGGGCAAACAGAGACCCGATTAGATCATTTCATATTACGGTTAATATAAGAATTCAGCGTAATTCTATCACATTTGTTCAACTTACGTCGCTCCTATTTCAGATAGCGTACTGGGCTAGGCGGCATCTTAAAGCGCGTGTAAGGGCGAGTAAAATGCACTACTAAACTTATAGGGTAGGGCAAACAGAGACCCGATTAGATCATATTATATTATGGTTAATTTAAGAATTCAGCAAAATTCTATCACATTTGTTCAATTTACATCGCTCCTATTTCAGATATCGTATTGGGCTAAGCGGCAACTCAAAGCGCATGCAATGACGAGTGGAATGCAGTATTAAACTTCTAGGGTAGGGCGAACAGAGACCCGATTAGATCATTTTACATTAAGGTGTATATAAGAATTCAGGGAAATTCTATCACATTTGTTCAATTTACGTCGCTCCTATTTCAGATAGCGTATTGGGCTAAGCGCCATCTCAAAGCGCATGAAATGGCGAGTAAAATGCACTACTAAACTTCTATGATAGGGAATCAGTGTCCCGATTAGATCATTTTATATTTTGGTTAATATAAGAATTCAGCGTAATTCTATCACATTTCTTCAACTTACGTCGCTCCTATTTCAGATAGCTTATTGGGCTAAGCGGCATCTCAAAGCGCATGAAATGGCGAGTGAAATGCACAATTAAACTTCTAGGGTAGGGCGAACAAAGACCCGATTAGATAATTTTACATTAAGGTGTATATAAGAATTCAGGGAAATTCTATCACATTTGTTCAATTTACGTCGCTCCTATTTCAGATAGCGTATTGGGCTAAGCGCCATCTCAAAGCGCATGAAATGGCGAGCAAAGTGCACTATTAAACTTCTAGGGTAGGGCAAACAGAGACCCGATTAGATCATTTTATATTACGGTTAATATAAGAATTCAGCGTAATTCTATCACATTTGTTCAACTTACGTCGCTCCTATTTCAGATAGCGTACTGGGCTAGGCGGCATCTTAAAGCGCGTGGAAGGGCGAGTAAAATGCACTACTAAACTTCTATGATAGGGAATCAGAGTCCCGATTAGATCATTTTATATTTTGGTTAATACAAGAATTCAGCGAAATTCTGTCACATTTGTTCAATTTACGTCGCTCCAATTTCAGATAGCGTACTGGGCTAGGCGGCATCTTAAAGCGCGTGGAATGTCGATCAAAATGCACTATTAAACTTCTATGATAGGGCAATCAGAGTCCCGTTTAGATCATTTTATATTTTGTTTAATATAAGATTTCAGGGAAATTCTATCACATTTGTGTTATTTACGTCACTCCTATTTCAGATAGCGTATTGGGCTAAGCGGCATCTCAAATCGCATGAAATGGCGAGTCAAATGCACTATTAAACTTCTAGGGTAAGGCAAACAGAGACCCGATTAGATCATTTTATATTATGGTTAAATTAAGAATTCAGCCAAATTCTATCACATTTGTTCAATTTACGTCGCTCCTATTTCAGATAGCGTACTGGGCTAGGCGGGATCTTAAAGCGCGTGGATTGGCGAGTAAAATGCACTATTAAACTTCTATGATAGGGCAATCAGGGACCCGATTAGATCATTTTATATTTTGGTTAATATAAGAATTCAGCGAAAATCTATCACAACTGTTCTATTTACGTCGCTCCTATTTCAGATAGCGTATTGGGCTAAGCGGCAACTCAAAGCGCATGAAATGGCGAGTGAAATGCACTATTACACTTCTAGGGTAGGGCGAACAGAGACCCGATTAGATCATTTTACATTAAGGTTAATATAAGTATTCAGGGAAATTCTATCACATTTGTTCAATTTACGTCGCTCCTATTTCAGATAGCGTATTGGGCTAAGCGGCATATCAACGCGCATGAAATGGCGAGTAAAATGCACTGTTAAACTTCTAGGGAAGGGCAAACGGAGACCCGATTAGATCATTTCATATTATGGTTTATTTAAAAATTCAGAAAAATTCTATCACATTTGTTCAATTTACGTCGCTCCTATTTCAGATAGCGTATTGGCCTAAGCGGCATCTCTAATCGCATGAGATGGCGAGTAAAATGCACTATTAAACTTCTAGGGTAAGGCAAACAGAGACCCGATTAGATCATTTTATATTATGGTTAATTTAAGAATTCAGCCAAATTCTATCACATTTGTTCAATTTACGTCGCTCCTAGTTCAGAGAGCGTACTGGGCTAGGCGGAATCTTAAAGCGCGTGGATTGGCGAGTAAAATGCACTATTAAACTTCTATGATAGGGCAATCAGAGACCCGATTAGATCATTTTATATTTTGGTTAATATAAGAATTCAGCGAAAATCTATCACACCTGTTCTATTTACGTCGCTCCTATTTCAGATAGCGTATTGGGCTAAGCGGCATCTCAAAGCGCATGAAATGGCAAGTGAAATGCACTGTTAAACTTCTAGGGTAGGGCAAACAGAGACCCGATTAGATCATTTCATATTTTGGTTAATATAAGAATTCAGAAAAATTCTATCACATTTGTTCAATTTACGTCGCTCCTATTTCAGATA
This sequence comes from Macropis europaea, assembly GCA_916610135.2. Taxonomy (NCBI): domain Eukaryota; kingdom Metazoa; phylum Arthropoda; class Insecta; order Hymenoptera; family Melittidae; genus Macropis; species Macropis europaea. The sequence goes on from CAKAJE020000386.1 coordinate 27,948, forward strand.
GCGTATTGGGCTAAGCGGCATCTCAACGCGCATGAAATGGCGAGTAAAATGTACTGTTAAACTTCTAGGGAAGGGCAAACGGAGACCCGATTAGATCATTTCATATTATGGTTTATTTAAGAATTCAGAAAAATTCTATCACATTTGTTCAATTTACGTCGCTCCTCTTTCAGATAGCGTATTGTCCTAAGCGGCATCTCTAATCGCATGAGATGGCGAGTAAAATGCACTATCAAACTTCTAGGGTAAGGCAAACAGAGACCCGATTAGATCATTTTATATTATGGTTAATTTAAGAATTCAGCCAAATTCTATCACATTTGTTCAATTTACGTCTCTCCTATTCCAGATAGCGTATTGGGCTAAGCGCCATCTCAAAGCATATGAAATGGCGAGTAAAATGCACTATTAAACTTCTAGGGTAGGGCAAACAGAGACCCGATTAGATCATTTTATATTATGGTTAATTTAAGAATTCAGCCAAATTCTATCACATTTGTTCAATTTACGTCGCTCCTAGTTCAGAGAGCGTACTGGGCTAGGCGGAATCTTAAAGCGCGTGGAATGGCGAGTAAAATGCACTATTAAACTTCTATGATATGGCAATCAGAGACCCGATAAGATCATTTTATATTATGGTTAATTTAAGAATTCAGCGAAACTGTATCATATTTGTTCAATTTACGTCTCTCCTATTCCAGATAGCGTATTGGGCTAAGCGCCATCTCAAAGCATATGAAATGGCGAGTAAAATGCACTATTAAACTTCTAGGGTAGGGCAAACAGAGACCCGATTAGATCATTTTATATTATGGTTAATTTAAGAATTCAGCCAAATTCTATCACATTTGTTCAATTTACGTCTCTCCTATTTCAGATAGCGTATTGGGCTAAGCGCCATCTCAAAGCGCATGAAATGGCGAGTGAAATGCACTATTAAACTTCTAGGGTAGGGCGAACAGAGACCCGATTAGATCATTTTACATTAAGGTTAATATAAGTATTCAGGGAAATTCTATCACATTTGTTCAATTTACGTCGCTCCTATTGCAGATAGCGTATTGGTCTAAGCGGCATCTCAAAGCGCATGAAATGACGAGTGAAATGCACTAGTAATCTTCTAGGGTAGGGCGAACAGAGACCCGATTAGATCATTTTATATTACGGTTAATATAAGAATTCAGCGTAATTCTATCACATTTGTTCAACATACGTCGCTCCTATTTCAGATAGTGTACTGGGCTAGGCGGCGTCTTAAAGCACGTGGAAGGGCCAGTAAAATGCACTACTAAACTTCTATGATAGGGCAATCAGAGTCCCGTTTAGATCATTTTATATTTTGTTTAATATAAGATTTCAGGGATATTCTGTCACATTTGTTCAATTTACGTCGCTCCTATTTCAGACAGCGTAGTGGGCTAGGCGGCATCTCAAAGCGCATGAAATGGCGAGTAAAATGCACTATTAAACTGATAGGGTAGGGCAAACAGAGACCCGAATAGATCATATTATATTATGGTTAATTTAAGAATTCAGGGAAACTCTATCACATTCGTTCAATTTACGTCGCTCCTATTTCAGATAGCGTATTGGGCTAAGCTGCATCTCAAAGCGCATGAAATGGCGATTAAAATGCGCTGTTAAACTTCTAGGGAAGGGCAAACGGAGACCCGATTAGATCATTTCATATTATGGTTTATTTAAAAATTCAGAAAAATCCTATCACATTTGTTCAATTTACGTTGCTCCTATTTCAGATAGCGTATTGGCCTAAGCGGCATCTCTAATCGCATGAGATGGCGAGTAAAATGCACTATTAAACTTCTAGGGTAAGGCAAACAGAGACCCGATTAGATCATTTCATATTATGGTTAATTTAAGAATTCAGCCAAATTCTATCACATTTGTTCAATTTACGTCGCTCCTAGTTCAGAGAGCGTACTGGGCTAGGCGGAATCTTAAAGCGCGTGGATTGGCGAGTAAAATGCACTATTAGACTTCTATGATAGGGCAATCAGAGACCCGATTAGATCATTTTATATTTTGGTTAATATAAGAATTCAGCGAAAATCTATCACAACTGTTCTATTTACGTCGCTCCTATTTCAGATAGCGTATTGGGCTAAGCGGCATCTCAAAGCGCATGAAATGGCAAGTGAAATGCACTGTTAAACTTCTAGGGTAGGGCAAACAGAGACCCGATTAGATCATTTCATATTTTGGTTAATATAAGAATTCAGAAAAATTCTATCACATTTGTTCAATTTACGTCGCTCCTATTTCAGATAGCGTACTGGGCTAGGCGGAATCTTAAAGCGCGTGGATTGGCGAGTAAAATGCACTATTAAACTTCTATGATAGGGCAATCAGAGACCCGATTAGATCATTTTATATTTTGGTTAATATAAGAATTCAGCGAAAATCTATCACAACTGTTCTATTTACGTCGCTCTTATTTCAGATAGCGTATTGGGCTAAGCGGCATCTCAAAGCGCATGAAATGGCAAGTGAAATGCACTGTTAAACTTCTAGGGTAGGGCAAACAGAGACCCGATTAGATCATTTCATATTTTGGTTAATATAAGAATTCAGAAAAATTCTATCACATTTGTTCAATTTACGTCGCTCCTATTTCAGATAGCGTATTGGGCTAAGCGGCATCTCAACGCGCATGAAATGGCGAGTAAAATGTACTGTTAAACTTCTAGGGAAGGGCAAACGGAGACCCGATTAGATCATTTCATATTATGGTTAATTTAAGAATTCAGCCAAGTTCTATCACATTTGTTCAATTTACGTCTCTCCTATTTCAGATAGCGTATTGGGCTAAGCGCCATCTCAAAGCATATGAAATGGCGAGTAAAATGCACTATTAAACTTCTAGGGTAGGGCAAACAGAGACCCGATTAGATCATTTTATATTATGGTTAATTTAAGAATTCAGCCAAATTCTATCACATTTGTTCAATTTACGTCGCTCCTAGTTCAGAGAGCGTACTGGGCTAGGCGGAATCTTAAAGCGCGTGGAATGGCGAGTAAAATGCACTATTAAACTTCTATGATATGGCAATCAGAGACCCGATAAGATCATTTTATATTATGGTTAATTTAAGAATTCAGCGAAACTGTATCATATTTGTTCAATTTGCGTCGCTCCTATTTCAGATAGCGTATTGGGCTAAGCGGCATCTCAACGCGCATGAAATGGCGAGTAAAATGCACTGTTAAACTTCTAGGGAAGGGCAAACGGAGACCCGATTAGATCATTTTATATTATGGTTAATTTAAGAATTCATCCAAATTCTATCACATTTGTTCAATTTACGTCTCTCCTATTTCAGATAGCGTATTGGGCTAAGCGCCATCTCAAAGCGCATGAAATGGCGAGTGAAATGCACTATTAAACTTCTAGGGTAGGGCGAACAGAGACCCGATTAGATCATTTTACATTAAGGTTAATATAAGTATTCAGGGAAATTCTATCACATTTGTTCAATTTACGTCGCTCCTATTTCAGATAGCGTATTGGGCTAAGCGGCATCTCAAAGCGCATGAAATGGCGAGTAAAATGCACTGTTAAACTTCTAGGGTGGGGCAAACAGAGACCCGATTAGATCATATTATATTATGGTTAATTTAAGAATTCAGCCGAATTCTATCACATTTGTTCAATTTACGTCGCTCCTATTGCAGATAGCGTATTGGGCTAAGCGGCATCTCAAAGCGCATGAAATGACGAGTGAAATGCACTAGTAATCTTCTAGGGTAGGGCGAACAGAGACCCGATTAGATCATTTTATATTACGGTTAATATAAGAATTCAGCGTAATTCTATCACATTTGTTCAACATACGTCGCTCCTATTTCAGATAGTGTACTGGGCTAGGCGGCATCTTAAAGCACGTGGAAGGGCCAGTAAAATGCACTACTAAACTACTATGATAGGGCAATCAGAGTCCCGTTTAGATCATTTTATATTTTGTTTAATATAAGATTTCAGGGATATTCTGTCACATTTGTTCAATTTACGTCGCTCCTATTTCAGACAGCGTAGTGGGCTAGGCTGCATCTCAAAGCGCATGAAATGGCGATTAAAATGCGCTGTTAAACATCTTCGGTAGGGCAAACGGAGACCCGATTAGATCATTTTATATTATGGTTAATTTATGAATTCAGCCAAATTCTGTCACATTTGTTCAATTTACGTCGCTCCTATTTCAGATAGCGTACTGGGCTAGGCGGAATCGTGAAGCGCGTGGATTGGCGAGTAAAATGCACTATTAAACTTCTTTGATAAGGCAATCAGAGACCCGATTAGATCATTTTATATTTTGGTTAATATAAGAATTCAGCGAAATTCTATCACAATTGTTCTATTTACGTCGCTCCTATTTCAGATAGCGTATTGGGCTAAGCGGCATCTCAAAGCGCATGAAATAGCGAGTGAAATGCACTATTAAAACTTCTATGGTAGGGCGAACAGAGACCCGATTAGATCATTTTACATTAAGGTTAATATAAGTATTCAGCGAGATTCTCTCACATTTGTTCAATTTACGTCGCTGATATTTCAGATAGCCTATTGGGCTAAGCGGCATCTCAAAGCGAGAGGAATGGCGAGTAAAATGCACTGTTAAACTTCTATTATAGGGCAATCAGAGACCCGATTAGATCATTTTATATTACGGTTAATATAAGAATTCAGCGTAATTCTATCATATTTGTTCAACTTACGTCGCTCCTATATCAGATAGCGTACTGGGCTCGGCGGCATCTTAAAGCGCAAGAAATGGCGAGTAAAATGCACTATTAAACTTCTAGGGTACGGCAAACAGAGACCCGATTACATCATTTTATATTACGGTTAATATAAGAATTCAGGGAAATTCTATTACATTTGTTCCATTTACGTCGCTCCTATTTCAGATAGCGTATTGGGCTAAACGCCATCTCAAAGCGCATGAAATGGCGAGTAAAATGCACTATTAAACTTCTAGGGCAGGGCAAACAGAGACCCGATTAGATCATTTTATATTATGGTTAATTTAAGAATTCAGCCAAATTCTATCACATTTGTTCAGTTTACGTCGCTCCTATTTCAGATAGCGTACTGGGCTAGGCGGAATCTTAAAGCGCGTGGATTGGCGAGTAAAATGCACTATTAAACTTCTATGATAGGGCAATCAGAGACCCGATTAGATCATTTTATATTTTGGTTAATATAAGAATTCAGCGAAAATCTATCACAACTGTTCTATTTACGTCGCTCCTATTTCAGATAGCGTATTGGGCTAAGCGGCATCTCAAAGCGCATGAAATGGCGAGTGAAATGCACTATTACACTTCTAGGGTAGGGCGAACAGAGACCCGATTAGATCATTTTACATTAAGGTTAATATAAGTATTCAGGGAAATTCTATCACATTTGTTCAATTTACGTCGCTCCTATTTCAGATAGCGTATTGGGCTAAGCGGCATCTCAAAGCCCATGAAATGGCGAGTAAAATGCACTGTTAAACTTCTAGGATAGGGCAAACAGAGACCCGATTAGATCATTTCATATTACGGTTAATATAAGAATGCAGCGTAATTCTATCACATTTGTTCAACTTACGTCGCTCCTATTTCAGATAGCGTACTGGGCTAGGCGGCATCTTAAAGCGCGTGTAAGGGCGAGTAAAATGCACTACTAAACTTATAGGGTAGGGCAAACAGAGACCCGATTAGATCATATTATATTATGGTTAATTTAAGAATTCAGCAAAATTCTATCACATTTGTTCAATTTACATCGCTCCTATTTCAGATATCGTATTGAGCTAAGCGGCATCTCAAAGCGCATGAAATGGCGAGTAAAATGCACTGTTAAACATTTAGGGTAGGGCAAACAGAGACCCGATTAGATCATTTCATATTATGGTTTATTTAGGAATTCAGAAAAATTCTATCACATTTGTTCAATTTACGTCGCTCCTATTTCAGATAGCGTACTGGGCTAGGCGGAATCGTAAAGCGCGTGAATTGGCGAGTAAAATGCACTATTAAACTTCTTTGATAGGGCAATCAGAGACCCGATTAGATCATTTTATATTTTGGTTAGTATAAGAATTCAGCGAAATTCTATCACATTTGTTCAATTTACGTCGCTCCTATTTCAGATAGCGTATTGGGCTAAACGCCATCTCAAAGCGCATGAAATGGCGAGTAAAATGCACTATTAAACTTCTAGGGTAGGGCAAACAGAGACCCGATTAGATCATTTTATATTATGGTTAATTTAAGAATTCAGCCAAATTCTATCACATTTGTTCAGTTTACGTCGCTCCTATTTCAGGTAGCGTACTGGGCTAGGCGGAATCTTAAAGCGCGTGGATTGGCGAGTAAAATGCACTATTAAACTTCTATGATAGGGCAATCAGAGACCCGATTAGATCATTTTATATTTTGGTTAATATAAGAATTCAGCGAAAATCTATCGCAACTGTTCTATTTACGTCGCTCCTATTTCAGATAGCGTATTGGGCTAAGCGGCATCTCAAAGCGCATGAAATGGCGCGTGAAATGCACTATTACACTTCTAGGGTAGGGCGAACAGAGACCCGATTAGATCATTTTACATTAAGGTTAATATAAGTATTCAGGGAAATTCTATCACATTTGTTCAATTTACGTCGCTCCTATTTCAGATAGCGTATTGGGATAAGCGGCATCTCAAAGCCCATGAAATGGCGAGTAAAATGCTCTGTTAAACTTCTAGGGTAGGGCAAACAAAGACACGATTAGATCATTTCATATTTTGGTTAATATAAGAATTCAGAAAAATTCTATCACATTTGTTCAATTTACGTCGCTCCTATTTCAGATAGCGTATTGGGCTAAGCGGCACCTCAACGCGCATGAAATGGTGAGTAAAATGCACTGTTAAACTTCAAGGGAAGGGCAAACGGAGACCCGATTAGATCATTTTATATTATGGTTAATTTAAGAATTCAGCCAAATTCTATCACATTTGTTCAGTTTACGTCGCTCCTATTTCAGATAGCGTACTGGGCTAGGCGGAATCTTAAAGCGCGTGGATTGGCGAGTAAAATGCACTATTAAACTTCTATGATAGGGCAATCAGAGACCCGATTAGATCATTTTATATTTTATTTAATATAAGAATTCAGCGAAAATCTATCACAACTGTTCTATTTACGTCGCTCCTATTTCAGATAGCGTATTGGGCTAAGCGGCATCTCAAAGCGCATGAAATGGCGAGTGAAATGCGCTATTACACTTCTAGGGTAGGGTGAACAGAGACCCGATTAGATCATTTTACATTAAGGTTAGTATAAGTATTCAGGGAAATTCTATCACATTTGTTCAATTTACGTCGCTCGTATTTCAGATAGCGTATTGGGCTAAGCGGCATCTCAAAGCCCATGAAATGGCGAGTAAAATGCACTGTTAAACTTCTAGGATAGGGCAAACAGAGACCCGATTAGATCATTTCATATTACGGTTAATATAAGAATTCAGCGTAATTCTATCACATTTGTTCAACTTACGTCGCTCCTATTTCAGATAGCGTACTGGGCTAGGCGGCATCTTAAAGCGCGTGTAAGGGCGAGTAAAATGCACTACTAAACTTATAGGGTAGGGCAAACAGAGACCCGATTAGATCATATTATATTATGGTTAATTTAAGAATTCAGCAAAATTCTATCACATTTGTTCAATTTACATCGCTCCTATTTCAGATATCGTACTGGGCTAAGCGGCAACTCAAAGCGCATGCAATGACGAGTGAAATGCAGTATTAAACTTCTAGGGTAGGGCGAACAGAGACCCGATTAGATCATTTTACATTAATGTTAATATAAGAATTCAGCGAAATTCTATAACATTTGTTCAATGGACGTCGCTCCTATTGCAGATAGCGTATTGGGCTAAGCGGCATCTCAATGCGCATGAAATGGCGAGTAAAATGCACTATTAAACTTCTAGGATAAGGCAAACAGAGACCCGATTAGATCATTTTATATTACGTTTAATATAAGAATTCAGCGTAATTCTATCACATTTGTTCAATTTACGTCGCTGATATTTCAGATAGCGTATTGGGCTAAGCGGCATCTCAAAGCGCAAGAAATGGCGAGTAAAATGCACTGTTAAACTTCTAGGGTAGGGCAAACGGAGACCCGATTAGATCATTTCATATTTTGGATAATATAAGAATTCAGAAAAATTCTATCACATTTGTTCAATTTACGTCGCTCCTATTTCAGATAGCGTATTGGGCTAAGCGGCATCTCAACGCGCATGAAATGGCGAGTAAAATGCACTGTTAAACTTCTAGGGAAGGGCAAACGGAGACCCGATTAGATCATTTCATATTATGGTTTATTTAAGAATTCAGAAAAATTCTATCACATTTGTTCAATTTACGTCGCTCCTATTTCAGATAGCGTATTGGCCTAAGCGGCATCTCTAATCGCATGAAATGGCGAGTAAAATGCACTATTAAACTTCTAGGGTAAGGCAAACAGAGACCCGATTAGATCATTTTATATTATGGTTAATTTAAGAATTCAGACAAATTCTATCACATTTGTTCAATTTACGTCGCTCCTATTTCAGATAGCGTATTGGGCTAAGCGCCATCTCAAAGCGCATAAAATGTCGAGTAAAATGCACTTTTAAACTTCTAGGGTAGGGCAAACAGAGACCCGATTAGTTCATTTTATATTATGGTTAAATTAAGAATTCAGCCAAATTCTATCACATTTGTTCAATTTACGTCGCTCCTATTTCAGATAGCGTACTGGGCTAGGCGGAATCTTAAAGCGCGTGGATTGGCGAGTAAAATGCACTATTAAACTTCTTTGATAGGGCAATCAGAGACCCGATTAGATCATTTTATATTTTGGTTAGTATAAGAATTCAGCGAAATTCTATCACATTTGTTCAATTTACGTCGCTCCTATTTCAGATTGCGTACTGGGCTAGGCGGCATCTTAAAGCGCGTGGAATGGCGAGTAAAATGCACTATTAAACTTCTATGATAGGGCTATCAGAGACCCGATTAGATCATTTTATATTTTGGTTAATATAAGAATTCAGCGAAATTCTATCACATTAGTTCAATTTACGTCGCTCCTATTTCAGATAGCGTATTGTGCTAAGCGGCATCTCAATGCGCATGAAATGACGAGTGAAAGGCAATATTAAACTTCTAGGGTAGGGCGAACAGAGACCCGAATAGATCATTTTACATTAAGGTTAATGTAAGAATTCAGGGAAATTCTATCACATTTGTTCAATTTACGTCGCTCCTATTACAGATAGCGTATTGCGCTAAGGGGCATCTCAATGCGCATGAAATGGCGAGTAAAATGCACTATTAAACTTCTAGGATAAGGCAAACAGAGACCCGATTAGATCATTTTATATTACGGTTAATATAAGAATTCAGCGTAATTCTATCACATTTGTTCAATTTACGTCGCTCCTATTTCAGATAGCGTATTGTGCTAAGCGGCATCTCAAAGCGCATGAAATGACGAGTGAAATGCACTATTAAACTTCTAGGGTTGGGCGAACAAAGACCCGATTAGATCATTTTACATTAAGATTATTATAAGAATTCAGCGACATTCTACCACATTTGTTAAATTTACGTCGCTCCTATTTCAGATAGCGTATTCGGCTAAGCGGCATCTCAAAGCGCATGAAATGACGAGAGAAATGCACTATTAAACTTCTTTGGTAGGGCGAATAGAGACCCGATAGGATCATTTTACATTAAGGTTAATAAAAGAATTCAGCGAAATTCTATCACATTTGTTCAACTTACGTCGCTGCTATTTCAGATAGCGTACTGGGCTAGGCGGCATCTTAAAGCGCGTGTAATGGCAAGTAAAATGCACTATTAAACTTCTATGATAGGGCAATCAGAGACCCGATTAGATCATTTTATATTTTGGTTAATATAAGAGTTCAGCGAAATTCTATCACATTTGATCAATTTACGTCGCTCCTATTTCAGATAGCATATTGGGCTAAGCGGCATCTCAAAGTGCATGAAATGACGAGTGAAATGCACTATTAAGCTTCTAGGGTGGGGCGAACAGAGACCCGATTAGATCATTTTACATTAAGGTAAATATAAGAATTCACGGAAATTCTATCACATTTGTTCAATTTACGTCGCTCCTATTTCAGATAGCGTACTGGGCTAGGCGGCATGTAAAAGCGCATGAAATGGCGAGTATAATGCACTATTAAACTTCTAGGATAACGCAAACAGAGACTCGATTAGATCATTTTATATTATGGTTAATTTAAGAATTCAGCGAAATTCTATCACATTTGTTCAATTTACGTCGCTCCTATTTCAGATAGCATACTGGGCTAGGCGGCATCTTAAAGCGCGTGGAAGTGGCGAGTAAGACGCGCTACTTAAACTTCTAGGATAAGGCAAACAGAGACCCGATTAGATCATTTTATATTACGCTTAATATGAGAATGCAGCGTAATTCTATCACATTTGTTCAACTTACGTCGCTCCTGTTTCAGATAGCGTACTGGGATAGGCGGCATCTTAAAGCGCGTGGAATGGCGAGGAAAATGCACCATTAAACTTCTGTGGTAGGGCAATCAGAGACCCGATTAGATCATTTTATATTATGGTTAATTTAACAATTCTGCGAAATTCTATCACATTTGTTCAATTTACGTCGTTCCTATTTCAGATACCATACTGGGCTGGGCGGCATCTTAAAGCGCGTGGAAAGGCGAGTAAAACGCACTATTAAACTACTAGGGTAGGGCGAACAAAGACCCGATTAGATCATTTTACATTAAGGTTAATATAAGAATTCAGGGAAATTCTATCACATTTGTTCAACATACGTCGCTCATATTTCAGATAGTGTACTGGGCTAAGCGGCATCTTAAGTGCGTGGGAAGCGCGAGTAAAATGCACTACTAAACTTCTATGATAGAGCAATCAGAGTCCCGTTTAGATCATTTTATATTTTGTTTAATATAAGATTTCAGGGAAATTCTATCACATTTGTTCAATTTACGTTGCTCCTATGTCAGACAGCGTATTGGGCTAAGCGGCATCTCGAAGCGCATGAAATGACGAGAGAAATGCCCTATTAAACTTCTTGGGTAGGGCGAACAGAGACCCGATTACATCATTTTATGTTATGGTTAATTTAAGAGTTCGGCAAAATTCTATCACATTTGTTCAACTTACGTCGCTCCTATTTCAGATAGCGTACTGGGCTAGGCGGCATCTTAAAGCGCGTGGAATGGCGAGTAAAATGCACTATTAAACTTCTGGGGTAGGGCAATCAGAGACCCGATTAGATCATTTTATATTATGGTTAATTTAACAATTCTGCGAAATTCTATCACATTTGTTCAATTTACGTCGTACCTATTTCAGATAGCATACTGGGCTGCGCGGCATCTTAAAGCGCGTGGAATGGCGAGTAAAACGCACTATTAAACTTCTAGGGTAGGGCGAACAAAGACCCGATCAGATCATTTTACACTAAGGTTAATATAAGAATTCAGGGAAATTCTATCACATTTGTTCAACATACGTCGCTCATATTTCAGATAGTGTACTGGGCTAAGCGGCATCTTAAAGTGCGTGGAAAGCGCGAGTAAAATGCACTACTAAACTTCTATGATAGAGCAATCAGAGTCCCGTTTAGATCATTTTATATTTTGTTTAATATAAGATTTCAGGGAAATTCTATCACATTTGTTCAATTTACGTCGCTCCTATGTCATATAGCGTATTGGGCTAAGCGGCATCTCAAAGCGCATGAAATGACGAGAGAAATGCCCTATTAAACTTCTTGGGTAGGGCGAACAGAGAGCCGATTACATCATTTTATATTATTGTTAATTTAAGAATTCGGGAAAATTCTATCACATTTGTTCAATTTACGTCGCTCCTATTTCAGATAGCGTATTGGGCTAAGCGGCATCTCAAAGCGCATGAAATGGCGAGTAAATGCACTATTAAACTTCTAGGGTAGGGCAATCAGAGACCCGATTAGATCATTTTATATTATGGTTAATTTAAGAATTCAGCAAAAATCTATCACATTTGTTCAATTTACGTCGTTCCTATTTCAGATAGCATACTGGTCTGGGCGGCATCTTAAAGCGCGTGGAATGGCGAGTAAAGCGCACTATTAAACTTCTAGGGTAGGGCGAACAAAGACCCGATTAGATCATTTTACATTAAGGTTAATATAAGAATTCAGGGAAATTCTATCACATTTGTTCAACTTACGTCGCTCATATTTCAGATAGTGTACTGGGCTAGGCGGCATCTTAAAGTGGGTGGAAGCGCGAGTAAAATGCACTACTAAACTTCTATGATAGAGCAATCAGAGTCCCGGTTAGATCATTTTATATTTTGTTTAATATAAGATTTCAGGGAAATTCTATCACATTTGTTCAATTTACGTCGCTCCTATTTCAGATAGCGTATTGGGCTAAGCGGCATCTCAAAGCGCATGAAATGACGAGAGAAATGCACTATTAAACTTCTTGGGTAGGGCGAACAGAGACCCGATTACATCATTTTATGTTATTGTTAATTTAAGAATTCGGCAAAATTCTATCACATTTGTTCAACTTACGTCGCTCCTATTTCAGATAGCGTACTGGGCTAGGCGGCACCTTAAAGCGCGTGGAATGGCGAGTAAAATGCACTATTAAACTTCTATGATAGGGCAACCAGAGACCCGATTAGATCATTTTATATTACGGTTAATATAAGAATTCAGCGTAATTCTGTCACACTTGTTCAACTTACGTGGCTCCTATTTCAGATAGCGTACTGGGCTAGGCGGCAACTTAAAGCGCGTGGAGTGGCGAGTAAAATGCACTATTAAACTTCTATGATAGGGCAATCAGAGATCCGATTAGATCATTTTATATTTTGGTTAATATAAGAATTTAGCGAAATTCTATCACATTTGTTCAATTTACGTCGCTCCTATGTCAGATAGCGTATTGGGCTAAGCGGCATCTCAAAGTGCATGAAATGGCGAGTAAAATGCACTATTAAACTTCTAGGGTCGGGCAATCAGAGACCCGATTAGATCATTTTATATTATGGTTAATTTAAGAATTCAGCAAAATTCTATCACATTTGTTCAATTTACGTCGTTCCTATTTCAGATAGCGTACTGGGCTAGGCGGCATCTTAAAGCGCGTGGAACGGCGAGTAAAATGCACTATTAAACTTCTATGATAGGGCAATCAGAGACCCGATTAGATCATTTCATATTATGGTTAATATAAGAATTCAGCGTAATTCTATCACATTTGTTCAACTTACGTCGCTCCCATTTCAGATATCGTACCGGGCTGGGCGGCATCTCAAAGCGCAAGAAATGGCGAGTAAAATGCACTATTAAACTTCTAGGGTAGGGCAAACAGACACCCGATAAGATCATTTTATATTATGGTTAATTCAAGAATTCAGCGAAACTCTATCACATTTGTTCAATTTACGTCGCTCCTATTTCAGATAGCGTACTGGGC
>CAKAJE020000387.1:0-17680 GCA_916610135.2 Macropis europaea
TTTATATTTTGGTTAATATAAGAATTCAGCGAAATCCTATCACGTTTGTTCAATTTACGTCGCTCCAATTCCAGATAGCGTATTGGGCTAAGCGGCATCTCAAAGCGCATGAAATGGCGAATAAAATGCACTATTAAACGTCTAGGCTAGGGCGAACAGAGACCCGATTAGATCATTGTATATTATGGTTAATTTAAGAATTCAACGAAATTCTATCACATTTGTTCGATTTACGTCGCTCCTATTTCAGATAGCGTATTGGGCTAAGCGGCATCTCAAAGCGCATGAAATGGCGAGCAAAATCCACTATTAAACTTCTAGGGTATGGCAAACAGAGACCCGATTAGATCATTTTATATCATGGTTAATTTAAGAATTCAGCAAAATTCTATCACATTTGTTCAATTTACGTCGTTCCTATTTCAGATAGCGTACTGGGCTAGGCGGCATCTTAAAGCGCGTGGAATGGCGAGTAAAATGCAGTACTAAACTTCTATGATAGGGCAATCGGAGTCCCGATTAGATCATTTTATATTTTGGTTAATATAAGAATTCAGCGAAATTCTATCACATTTGTTCAATTTACGTCGCTCCTATTTCAGATTGCGTATTGGGCTAAGCGGCATCTCAAAGCGCATGAAATGACGAGTGAAAGGCACTATTAAACTTCTAGGGTAGGGCGAACAGAGAACCGATTAGATCATTTTACATTAAGGTTAATATAAGAATTCAGGGAAATTCTATCACGTTTGTTCAATTTACGTCGCTCCTATTTCAGATAGCTTATTGGGCTAAGCGGCATCTCAAAGCGCATTGAATGACGAGTGAAATGCACTACTGAACTTCTAGGATAAGGCAAACAGAGACCCGATCAGATCATTTTATATTACGGTTAATATAAGAATTCAGCGTAATTCTATCACATTTGTTCAATTTACGTCGCTGATATTTCAGATAGCGTATTGGGCTAAGCGGCATCTCAAAGCGCAAGAAATGGCGAGTAAAATGCACTATTAAACTTCTAGGGTAGGGCAAACAGAGACCCGATAAGATCATTTTATATTATGGTTAATTTAAGAATTCAGCGAAACTCTATCACATTTGTTCAATTTATGTCGCTCCTATTTCAGATAGCGTATTGGGCTAACCGGCATCTCAATGCGCATGAAATGGCGAGTAAAATGCACTATTAAACTTCTAGGATAAGGCAAACGGAGACCCGATTAGATCATTTTATATTACGGTTAATATAAGAATTCAGCGTAATTCTATCACATTTGTTCAACTTACGTCGCTCCTATTTCAGATAGCATACTGGGCTAGGCGGCATCTTAAAGCGCGTGGAATGGCGAGTAAAATGCACTATTAAACTTCTATGATAGGGCTATCAGAGACCCGATTAGATCATTTTATATTTTGGTTAATATAAGAATTCAGCGAAATTCTGTCACATTCGTTCAATTTACGTCGCTCCTATTTCAGATAGCGTATTGGGCTAAGCGGCATCTCAAAGCGCATGAAATGGCGAGTAAAATGCACTATTAAACTTCTAGGGTTGGGCGAACAAAGACCCGATTAGATCATTTTACATTAAGGTTAATATAAGAATTCACGCAAATTCTATCACATTTGTTCAATTTACGTCGCTCCTATTTCAGACAGCGTATTGGGCTAAGCGCCATCTCAAAGCGCATGAAATGGCGAGTAAAATGCACTATTAAACTTCTAGGGTAGGGCAAACAGAGACCCGATTAGATCATTTTATATTATGGTTAATTTAAGAATTCAGCAAAATTCCATCACATTTGTTCAACTTACGTCGCTCCTATTTCAGATAGCGTACTGGGCGGCATCTTAAAGCGCGTGGAAGGGCGAGTAAAATGCACTATTAAACTTCTTTGATAGGGCAATCAGAGACCCGATTAGATCATTTTATATTTTGGTTAATATAAGAATCCAGCGAAATTCTATCACATTTGTTCAATTTACGTCGCTCCTATTTCAGATAGCGTATTGGGCTAAGCGGCATCTCACAGCGCACGAAAGGGCGAGTAAAATGCACTATTAAACTTCTAGGGTGGGGCAAGCAGAGGCCCGATCAGATCATGTTATATTACGGTTAATATAAGAATTGAGCGAAGTTCTGTCACATTTGTTCAATTTACGTCGCTCCTATTTCAGATAGCTATTGGCCTAAGCGGCATCTCCAAGCGCATGAAATGGCGAGAGAAATGCACTATTAAACTTCTTGGGTAGGGCGAACAGAGACCCGATTACATCATTTTATATTATGGTTAATTTAAGAATTCAGCAAAATTCTATCACATTTGTTCAATTTACGTCGCTCCTATTTCAGATAGCGTGCCGGGCTACGCGGTATCTTAAAGCGCGTGGAAGGGCGAGTAAAATGCACTACTAAACTTCTATGATAGGGCAATCAGAGTCCCGTTTAGATCATTTTATATTTTCTTTAATATAAGATTTCAGGGAAATTCTATCACATTTGTTCAACTTACGTCGCTCCTATTTCAGATAGCGTACTGGGCTAGGCGGCATCTCAAAGCGGGTGGAATGGCGAGTAAAATGCACTCTTAAACATCTATGATAGGGCAATCAGAGACCCGATTAGATCATTTTACATTTTGGTTAATATAAGAATTCAGCGAAATTCTATCACATTTGTTCAATTTGCGTCGCTCCTATTTCAGATAGCGTATTGGGCTAAGCGGCATCTCAAAGCGCATGAAATGACGAATAAAATGCACTATTAAGCTTGTACGCTAGGGCGAACAGAGACCCGATTAGATCATTTAACATTATGGTAAATAAAAGAATTCAGCAAAATTCTATCACATTTGTTCAATTTACTTCGCTCCTATTTCAGATAGCGTACTGGGCTACGCGGTGTCTTAAAGCGCGTGGAATGGCGAGTAAAATGCACTATTAAACTTCTAGGATAAGGGAAACGGAGACCCGATTAGACCATTTTATATTACGGTTAATATAAGAATTCAGCGTTATTCTATCACATTTGTTCAACTTACGTCGCTCCTATTTCAGAAAGCGTACTCGGGTAGGCGGCATCTTAAAGCGCGTGGAATGGCGAGTAAAATGCACTATTAAACTTCTCGGGTAATGCAAACAGAGACCCGATTAGATCATTTTATATTACGGTTAATATAAGATTTCAGGGAAATTCTATCACATTTGTTCAATTTACGTCGCTCCTATTTCAGATAGCTATTGGGCTAAGCGGCATCTCAAAGCCCATGAAATGACGAGAGAAATGCACTATTAAACTTCTAGGGTAGGGCAATCAGAGACCCGATTAGTTCATTTTATATTTTGGTTAATATAAGAATCCAGCGAAATTCTATCACATTTATTCAATTTACGTCGCTCCTATTTCAGATAGCGTATTGGGCTAAGCGGCATCTCAAAGCGCACGAAAGGGCGAGTAAAATGCACTATTAAACTTCTAGGGTGGGGCAAGCAGAGACCCGATCAGATCATGTTATATTACGGTTAATATAAGAATTCAGCGAAGTTCTATCACATTTGTTCAATTTACGTCGCTCCTATTTCAGATAGCTTATTGGGCTAAGCGGCAACTCAGAGCGCATGAAAGACGAGTGAAATGCACTGTTAAACTTCTAGGGTAGGGCGAACAAAGACCCGATTAGATCATTTTACATTAAAGTTAAAATAAGAATTCAATGAAATTCTATCACATTTGTTCAATTTACGTCGCTCCTATTTCAGATAGCGTATTGGGCTAAGCTGCATCTCAAAGCGCAAGAGATGGCTCGTAAAATCCACTATTAAACTTCTAGGGTAGGGCAAACAGAGACCGGATTATATCATTTTATATTTTGGTTAATATAAGAATTCAGCGAAATTCTATCACATTTGTTCAATTTACGTCGCTCCTATTTCAGATAGCGTATTGGGCTAAGAGGCATCTCAAAGCGCATGAAATGGCGAGTAAAATGCACTATTAAACTTCTAGGATAAGGCAAACGGAGACCCGATTAGATCATTTTATATTACGGTTAATATAAGAAACCAGCGTAATTCTGTCACATTCGTTCAACTTACGTAGCTCCTATTTCAGATAGCGTACTGGGCTAGGTGGCATCTTAAAGCGCATGGAATGGCGAGTAAAATGCACTATTAAACTTCTATGATAGGGCAATCGGAGACCCGATTAGATCATTTTATATTTTGGTTAATATAAGAATTCAGCGAAATTCTATCACATTTGTTCAATATACGTCGCTCCAATTTCAGATAGCTTAGTGGGCTAAGCGGCATCGCAAAGCGCATCAATTGACGAGTGAAATGCACTATTAAACTTCTTGGGTAGGGCGAACAAAGACCCGATAAGATCATTTTACATTAAGGTTAATATAAGAATTCAGCGAAATTCTATCACATTTGTTCTATTTACATCGCTCCTATTTCAGATAGCGACTTGTGCTAAGCGGCATCTCAAAGCGCAAGAAATGGCGAGTAAAATGCACTATTAAACTTCTAGGGTAAGGCAATCAGAGACCCGATTAGATCATTTTATATTTTGGTTAATAAATGAATTCATCGAAATTCTATCACATTTGTTCAATTTACATCGCTCCTATTTCAGATAGCGTACTGGGCTAAGCGGCATCTCAAAGCGCAAGAAATGGCGAGTAAAATGCACTATTAAACTTCTAGGATAAGGCAAACAGAGACCCGATTAGATCATTTTATATTACGGTTAATATAAGAATTCAGCGTAATTCTGTGACATTTGTTCAACTTACGTAGCTCCTATTTCAGATAGCGTGCTGGGCTAGACGGCAACTTAAAGCGCGTGGAATGGCGAGTAAAATGCACTGTTAAACTTCTATGATAGGGCAATCAGAGACCCGATTAGATCATTTTATATTTTGGTTAATATAAGAATTCAGCGAAATTCTATCACATTTGTTCAATTTACGTCGCTCCTATTTCAGATAGCGTATTGGGCTAAGCGGCATCTCAAAGCGCATGAAATGGCGAGTAAAATGCACTATTAAACTTCTAGGGTAGGGCAATCACAGACCCGATTAGATCATTTTATATTTAGGTTAATATAAGAATTCAGCGAAATTCTATCACATTTGTTCAATTTACGTCGCTCCTATTTCAGATAGCGTATTGGGCTAAGCGGCATCTCCAAGCGCATGAAATGGCGAGTAAAATGCACTATTAAACTTCTAGGATAAGGCAAAGAGAGACCCGATTAGATCATTTTGTATTACGGTTAACATAAGGATTCAGCGTAATTCTGTGACATTTGTTCAACTTACGTAGCTCCTATTTCAGATAGCGTACTGCGCTAGGCGGCATCTTAAAGCGCGTGGAAGGGCGAGTAAAATGCACTACTAAACTTCTAAGGTAGGGCAATCAGAGACCCGCTTAGATCATTTTATATTTTGGTTAATATAAGAATCCAGCGAAATTCTATCACATTTGTTCAATTTACGTCGCTCCTATTTCAGATAGCGTATTGGGCTAAGCGGCACCTCACAGCGCACGAAAGGGCGAGTAAAATGCACTATTAAACTTCTAGGGTAGCGCAATCAGAGACCCGATAAGATCGTTTCATATTTTGGTTAATATAAGAATTCAGCGAAGTTCTATCACATTTGTTCAATTTACGTCGCTCCTATTTCAGATAGCTATTGGGCTTAACGGCATCTCAAAGCGCATGAAATGACGAGAGAAATGCACTATTAAACTTCTTGGGTAGGGCGAACAGAGACCCGATTACATCATTTTATATTATGGTTAATATAAGAATTCAGCGATATTCTATCGCATTTGTTCAATTTGCGTCGCTCCTATTTCAGATAGCGTATTGGGCTAAGCGGCATCTCAAAGCGCATGAAATGACGAATAAAATGCACTATTAAGCTTCTACGCTAGGGCGAACAGAGACCCGATTAGATCATTTAACATTATGGTAAATAAAAGAATTCAGCGAAATTCTATCACATTTGTTCAATTTACGTCGCTCCTATTTCGGATAGCGTACTGGGCTAGGCGGCATCTCAAAGCGCATGAAATGACGAGTAAAATGCTCTATTAAACTTCTAGGGTAGGCAAACAGAGACCCGATTAGATCATTTTATATTACGGTTAATATAAGAATTCAGCGTAATTATGTCACATTTGTTCAAGTTACGTAGCTCCTATTTCAGATAGCGTACTGGGCTAGGCGGCAACATAATCCGCGTGGAATGGCGAGTAAAATGCACTATTAAACTTCTATGTTAGGGCAATCAGAGACCCGATTAGTTCATTTTATATTTTGGTTAATATAAGAATCCAGCGAAATTCTATCACATTTGTTCAATTTACGTCGCTCCTATTTCAGATAGCGTATTGGGCTAAGCGGCATCTCAAAGCGCATCAAATGGCGAGTAAAATGCACTCTTAAACTTCTAGGATAAGGCAAACATAGGCCCGATTAGATCATTTTATATTACGGTTAACATAAGAATTCAGCGTAATTCTGTGACATTTGTTCAACTTACGTAGCTCCTATTTCAGATAGCGTACTGGGCTAGGCGGCAACTTAAAGCGCGTGGAATGGCGAGTAAAATGCAGTATTAAACTTCTATGATAGGGCAATCAGAGACCCGATTAGATCATTTTATATTTTGGTTAATATAAGAATTCAGCGAAATTCTATCACATTTGTTCAATTTACGTCGCTCCTATTTCGGATAGCGTATTGGGCTAAGCTGCATCTCGAAGCGCAAGAAATGGCTCGTAAAATGCACTATTAAACTTCTAGGGTAGGGCAATCAGAGACCAGATTAGATCATTTTATATTATGGTTAATTTAAGAATTCAGCAAAATTCTATCACATTTGTTCAATTTACGTCGTTCCTATTTCAGATAGCATACTGGGCTAGGCGGCATCTTAAAGCGCGTGGAATGGCGAGTGAAATGCACTGTTAAACTTCTAGGGTAGGGCGAACAAAGACCCGATTAGATCATTTTACATTAAGGTTAAAATAAGAATTCAGCGAAATTCTATCACTTTTGTTCAATTTACGTCGCTCCTATTTCAGATAGCGTATTGGGCTAAGCTGCATCTCAAAGCGCAAGAAATGGCGAGTAAAATGCACTATTAAACTTCTAGGGTAGGGCAAACTGAGACCGGATTAGATCATTTTATATTACGGTTAATATAAGAAATCAGCGTAATTCTGTCACATTCGTTCAACTTACGTAGCTCCTATTTCAGATAGCGTACTGGGCTAGGCGGCATCTTAAAGCGCGTGGAATGGCGAGTAAAATGCACTATTAAACTTCTATGATAGGGCAATCAGAGACCCGATTAGATCATTTTATATTTTGGTTAATATAAGAATTCAGCGAAATTCTGTCACATTTGTTCAATTTACGTCGCTCCAATTTCAGATAGCTTATTGGGCTAAGCGGCATCGCAAAGCGCATGAATTGACGAGTGAAATGCACTATTAAACTTCTTGGGTAGGGCGAACAAAGACCCGATTAGATCATTTTAAATTAAGGTTAATATAAGAATTCAGCGAAATTCTATCACATTTGTTCAATTTACATCGCTCCTATTTCAGATAGCGACTTGTGCTAAGCGGCATCTCAAAGCGCAAGAAAGGGCGAGTAGAATGCACTATTACACTTCTAGGGTAGGGCAAACAGAGACCCCATTAGATCATTTTATATTATGGTTAATTTAAGAATTCAGCGAAATTCTATCACATTTGTTCAATTTACGTCGCTCCTATTTCAGATAGCGTACTGGGCTAAGCGGCATCTCAAAGCGCAAGAAATGGCGAGTAAAATGCACTATTAAACTTCTAGGATAAGGCAAACAGAGACCCGATTAGATCATTTTATATTACGGTTAATATAAGAATGCAGCGTAATTCTGTGACATTTGTTCAACTTACGTAGCTCCTATTTCAGATAGCGTACTGGGCTAGGCGGCAACTTAAAGCGCGTGGAATGGTGAGTAAAATGCATTATTAAACTTGTAGGATAGGGCAATCAGAGACCCGATTAGATCATTTTATATTACGGTTAACATAAGAATTCAGCGAAATTCTATCACATTTGTTCAATTTACGTCGCTCCTATTTCAGATAGGGTATTGGGCTAAGCGGCATCTCAAAGCGCATGGAATGGCGAGTGAAATGCACTATTAAACTTCTAGGGTAGGGCGAACAGACACCCGAATAGATCATTTTATATTACCGTTAATATAAGAATTCAGCGTAATTCTATCACATTTGTTCAACTAACGTCGCTCCTATTTCAGATAGCGTACTGGGCTAGGCGGCATCTTAAAGCGCGTGGAAGGGCGAGTAAAATGCACTTCTAAACTTCTATGATAGGGCAATGAGGGTTCCGAATAGATCATTTTATATTTTGTTTACTATAACATTTCAGGGAAATTCTGTCACATTTGTTCAATTTACGTCGCTCCTATTTCAGATAGCGTATTGGGCTAAGCGGCATCTCAAAGCGTATGAAATGACGAGAGAAATGCACTATTAAACTTCTTGGGTAGGGCGAACAGAGACCCGATTAGATCATTTTATATTTTGGTTAATATAAGAATCCAGCGAAATTCTATCACATTTGTTCAATTTACGTCGCTCCTATTTCAGATAGCGTATTGGGCTAAGCGGCATCTCAAAGCGCACGAAAGGGCGAGTAAAATGCACTATTAAACTTCTAGGGTAGGGCAATCAGAGACCCGATTAGATCATTTTATATTTTGGTTAATATAAGAATTCAGCGAAATTCTATCACATTTGTTAAATTTACGTCGCTCCTATTTCAGATAGCGTATTGGGCTAAGCGGCATCTCAAAGCGCAAGAAATGGCGAGTAAAATGCACTATTAAACTTCTAGGGTGGGGCAAACAGAGACCAGTTTAGATCACTTTATATTATGGTTAATTTAAGAATTCAGCGAAATTCTATCTCATTTGTTCAATTTACGTCGATCCTATTGCAGACACCGTATTGGGCTAAGCGGCATCTCAAAGCGCATGGAATGGCGAGTAAAATGCACTATTAAACTTCTATGGTAATGCAAACAGAGACCCGATTAGATCATTTTATATTACGGTTAATATAAGAATTCAGCGTAATTCTATCACATTTGTTCAACATACGTCGCTCCTATTTCAGATAGTGTACTGGGCTAGGCGGCATCTTAAAGCGCGTGGAAGGGCGAGTAAAATGCACTACTAAACTTCTATGATAGGGCAATCAGAGTCCCGTTTAGATCATTTTATATTTTGTTTAATATAAGATTTCAGGGAAATTCTATCACATTTGTGCAATTTACGTCGCTCCTATTTCAGATAGCTATTGGGCTAAGCGGCATCTCAATGCGCATGAAATGACGAGAGAAATTCACTATTAAA
This sequence comes from Macropis europaea, assembly GCA_916610135.2. Lineage (NCBI taxonomy): Eukaryota > Metazoa > Arthropoda > Insecta > Hymenoptera > Melittidae > Macropis > Macropis europaea. The sequence continues at coordinate 9,456 of CAKAJE020000387.1, forward strand.
CTTCTTGGGTCGGGCGAACAGAGACCCGATTACATCATTTTATATTATGGTTAATTTAAGAATTCAGCAAAATTCTATCACGTTTGTTCAATTTACGTCGCTCCTATTTCAGATAGCGCACTGGGCTAGGCGGCATCTTAAAGCGCGTGCAGTGACGAGTAAAACGCACTATTAAACTTCTATGATAGGGCAATCAGAGACCCGATTAGATCATTTTATATTTTGATTAATATAAGAATTCAGCGAAATTCTATCACATTTGTTCAATTTACGTCGCTCCTATTTCAGATAGTGTACTGGGCTAGGCGGCATCTTAAAGCGCGTGGAAGGGCGAGTAAAATGCACTTCTAAACTTCTATGATAGGGCAATCAGAGTCCCGTTTAGATCATTTTATATTTTCTTTAATATAAGATTTCGGGGAAATTCTATCACATTTGTTCAATTTACGTCGCTCCTATTTCAGATAGCTATTGGGCTAAGCGGCATCTCAAAGCGCATGAAATGACGAGAGAAATGTACTATTAAACTTTTAGGGTAGGGCGAACAGAGACCCGATTACATCATTTTATATTATGGTTAATTTAAGAATTCAGCAAAATTCTATCACATTTGTTCAATTTACATCGCTGCTATTTCAGATAGCGTATTGGGCTAAGCGGCATCTCAAAGCGCATGGAATGACGAGTAAAATGCACTAATAAACTTCTAGGATAAGGCAAACGGAGATCCGATTAGACCATTTTATATTACGGTTAATATAAGAATTCAGCGTAATTCTATCACATTTGTTCAACTTACATCGCTCCTATTTCAGATAGCGTACTGGGCTAGGCGGCATCTCAAAGCGCGTAGAATGGCGAGTAAAATGCACTCTTAAACATCTGTGATAGGGCAATCAGAGACCCGATTAGATCATTTTATATTTTGGTTAATATAAGAATTCAGCGAAATTCTATCACATTTGTGCAATTTACGTCGCTCCTATTTCGGATAGCGTATTGGGCTAAGCTGCATCTCGAAGCGCAAGAAATGGCTCGTAAAATGCACTATTAAACTTCTAGGGTAGGGCAATCAGAGACCAGATTAGATCATTTTATATTATGGTTAATTTAAGAATTCAGCAAAATTCTATCACATTTGTTCAATTTACGTCGTTCCTATTTCAGATAGCATACTGGGCTAGGCGGCATCTTAAAGCGCGTGGAATGGCGAGTGAAATGCACTGTTAAACTTCTAGGGTAGGGCGAACAAAGACCCGATTAGATCATTTTACATTAAGGTTAAAATAAGAATTCAGCGAAATTCTATCACTTTTGTTCAATTTACGTCGCTCCTATTTCAGATAGCGTATTGGGCTAAGCTGCATCTCAAAGCGCAAGAAATGGCGAGTAAAATGCACTATTAAACTTCTAGGGTAGGGCAAACTGAGACCGGATTAGATCATTTTATATTACGGTTAATATAAGAAATCAGCGTAATTCTGTCACATTCGTTCAACTTACGTAGCTCCTATTTCAGATAGCGTACTGGGCTAGGCGGCATCTTAAAGCGCGTGGAATGGCGAGTAAAATGCACTATTAAACTTCTATGATAGGGCAATCAGAGACCCGATTAGATCATTTTATATTTTGGTTAATATAAGAATTCAGCGAAATTCTGTCACATTTGTTCAATTTACGTCGCTCCAATTTCAGATAGCTTATTGGGCTAAGCGGCATCGCAAAGCGCATGAATTGACGAGTGAAATGCACTATTAAACTTCTTGGGTAGGGCGAACAAAGACCCGATTAGATCATTTTAAATTAAGGTTAATATAAGAATTCAGCGAAATTCTATCACATTTGTTCAATTTACATCGCTCCTATTTCAGATAGCGACTTGTGCTAAGCGGCATCTCAAAGCGCAAGAAAGGGCGAGTAGAATGCACTATTACACTTCTAGGGTAGGGCAAACAGAGACCCCATTAGATCATTTTATATTATGGTTAATTTAAGAATTCAGCGAAATTCTATCACATTTGTTCAATTTACGTCGCTCCTATTTCAGATAGCGTACTGGGCTAAGCGGCATCTCAAAGCGCAAGAAATGGCGAGTAAAATGCACTATTAAACTTCTAGGATAAGGCAAACAGAGACCCGATTAGATCATTTTATATTACGGTTAATATAAGAATGCAGCGTAATTCTGTGACATTTGTTCAACTTACGTAGCTCCTATTTCAGATAGCGTACTGGGCTAGGCGGCAACTTAAAGCGCGTGGAATGGTGAGTAAAATGCATTATTAAACTTGTAGGATAGGGCAATCAGAGACCCGATTAGATCATTTTATATTACGGTTAACATAAGAATTCAGCGAAATTCTATCACATTTGTTCAATTTACGTCGCTCCTATTTCAGATAGGGTATTGGGCTAAGCGGCATCTCAAAGCGCATGGAATGGCGAGTGAAATGCACTATTAAACTTCTAGGGTAGGGCGAACAGACACCCGAATAGATCATTTTATATTACCGTTAATATAAGAATTCAGCGTAATTCTATCACATTTGTTCAACTAACGTCGCTCCTATTTCAGATAGCGTACTGGGCTAGGCGGCATCTTAAAGCGCGTGGAAGGGCGAGTAAAATGCACTTCTAAACTTCTATGATAGGGCAATGAGGGTTCCGAATAGATCATTTTATATTTTGTTTACTATAACATTTCAGGGAAATTCTATCACATTTGTTCAATTTACGTCGCTCCTATTTCAGATAGCGTATTGGGCTAAGCGGCATCTCAAAGCGTATGAAATGACGAGAGAAATGCACTATTAAACTTCTTGGGTAGGGCGAACAGAGACCCGATTAGATCATTTTATATTTTGGTTAATATAAGAATCCAGCGAAATTCTATCACATTTGTTCAATTTACGTCGCTCCTATTTCAGATAGCGTATTGGGCTAAGCGGCATCTCAAAGCGCACGAAAGGGCGAGTAAAATGCACTATTAAACTTCTAGGGTAGGGCAATCAGAGACCCGATAAGATCATTTTATATTTTGGTTAATATAAGAATTCAGCGAAATTCTATCACATTTGTTAAATTTACGTCGCTCCTATTTCAGATAGCGTATTGGGCTAAGCGGCATCTCAAAGCGCAAGAAATGGCGAGTAAAATGCACTATTAAACTTCTAGGGTGGGGCAAACAGAGACCAGTTTAGATCACTTTATATTATGGTTAATTTAAGAATTCAGCGAAATTCTATCTCATTTGTTCAATTTACGTCCATCCTATTGCAGACACCGTATTGGGCTAAGCGGCATCTCAAAGCGCATGGAATGGCGAGTAAAATGCACTATTAAACTTCTATGGTAATGCAAACAGAGACCCGATTAGATCATTTTATATTACGGTTAATATAAGAATTCAGCGTAATTCTATCACATTTGTTCAACATACGTCGCTCCTATTTCAGATAGTGTACTGGGCTAGGCGGCATCTTAAAGCGCGTGGAAGGGCGAGTAAAATGCACTACTAAACTTCTATGATAGGGCAATCAGAGTCCCGTTTAGATCATTTTATATTTTGTTTAATATAAGATTTCAGGGAAATTCTATCACATTTGTGCAATTTACGTCGCTCCTATTTCAGATAGCTATTGGGCTAAGCGGCATCTCAATGCGCATGAAATGACGAGAGAAATTCACTATTAAACTTCTTGGGTCGGGCGAACAGAGACCCGATTACATCATTTTATATTATGGTTAATTTAAGAATTCAGCAAAATTCTATCACGTTTGTTCAATTTACGTCGCTCCTATTTCAGATAGCGCACTGGGCTAGGCGGCATCTTAAAGCGCGTGCAGTGACGAGTAAAACGCACTATTAAACTTCTATGATAGGGCAATCAGAGACCCGATTAGATCATTTTATATTTTGATTAATATAAGAATTCAGCGAAATTCTATCACATTTGTTCAATTTACGTCGCTCCTATTTCAGATAGTGTACTGGGCTAGGCGGCATCTTAAAGCGCGTGGAAGGGCGAGTAAAATGCACTTCTAAACTTCTATGATAGGGCAATCAGAGTCCCGTTTAGATCATTTTATATTTTCTTTAATATAAGATTTCGGGGAAATTCTATCACATTTGTTCAATTTACGTCGCTCCTATTTCAGATAGCTATTGGGCTAAGCGGCATCTCAAAGCGCATGAAATGACGAGAGAAATGTACTATTAAACTTTTAGGGTAGGGCGAACAGAGACCCGATTACATCATTTTATATTATGGTTAATTTAAGAATTCAGCAAAATTCTATCACATTTGTTCAATTTACATCGCTGCTATTTCAGATAGCGTATTGGGCTAAGCGGCATCTCAAAGCGCATGGAATGACGAGTAAAATGCACTAATAAACTTCTAGGATAAGGCAAACGGAGATCCGATTAGACCATTTTATATTACGGTTAATATAAGAATTCAGCGTAATTCTATCACATTTGTTCAACTTACATCGCTCCTATTTCAGATAGCGTACTGGGCTAGGCGGCATCTCAAAGCGCGTAGAATGGCGAGTAAAATGCACTCTTAAACATCTGTGATAGGGCAATCAGAGACCCGATTAGATCATTTTATATTTTGGTTAATATAAGAATTCAGCGAAATTCTATCACATTTGTGCAATTTACGTCGCTCCTATTTCAGATAGCTATTGGGCTAAGCGGCATCTCCAAGCGCATGAAATGGCGAGAGAAATGCACTATTAAACTTCTTGGCTAGGGCGAACAGAGACCCGATTAGATCATTTTATATTACGGTTAATATAAGAAACCAGCGTAATTCTGTCACATTCGTTCAACTTACGTCGCTCCTATTTCAGATAGTGTACTGGGCTAGGCGGCATCTTAAAGCGCGTGGAAGGGCGAGTAAAATGCACTACTAAACTTCTATGGTAGGGCAATCAGAGTCCCGTTTAGATCATTTTATGTATTGTTTAATATAAGAATTCAGCGAAATTCTATCACATTTGTTCAATTTACGTCGCTCCTATTTCAGATAGCGTATTGGGCTAAGCGGCATCTCAAAGCGCAAGAAATGACGAGTAAAATGCTCTATTAAACTTCTAGGGTAGGGCAAACAGAGACCACATTAGATCATTTTATATTATGGTTAATTTAAGAATTCAGTGAAATTCTCTCACATTTGTTCAATTTACATCGCTCCTATTTCAGATAGCGACTTGTGCTAAGCGGCATCTCAAAGCGCAAGAAATGACGAGTAAAATGCACTATTAAACTTCTAGGGTAGGGCAAACAGAGACCACATTAGATCATTTTATATTATGGTTAATTTAAGAATTCAGTGAAATTCTCTCACATTTGTTCAATATACGTCGCTGATATTTCAGATAGCGTATTGGGGTAAGCGGCGTCTCAAAGTGCAAGAAACGGCGAGTAAAATGCACAATTAAACTTCTAGGGTAGGGCAAACAGAGACCCGATTAGGTCATTTCATATTATGGTTAATTTAAGAATACAGAAAAATTCTATCACATTTGTTCAATTTACGTCGCTCCTATTTCAGATAGCGTACCCGGATAAGCGGCATCTTAAAGCGCGAGGAATGGCGAGTAAAATGCACTATTAAACTTCTATGATAGGGCAATCAGAGACCCGATTAGATCATTTTATATTTTGGTTAATATAAGAATTCAGCGAAATTCTATCACATTTGTTCAATTTACGTCGCTCCTATTTCAGATAGCGTATTGGGCTAAGCGGCATCTCAAAGCGCATGAAATGGCGTGTAAAATGCACTATTAAACTTCTAGGATAAGGCAAACAGAGACCCGATTAGATCATTTTATATTACGGTTAACATAAGAATTCAGCGTAATTCTGTGACATTCGTTCAACTTACGTAGCTCCTATTTCAGATAGCGTACTGGGCTAGGCGGCAACTTAAAGCGTGTGGAATGGCGTGTAAAATGCACTATTAAACTTCTATGATAGGGCAATCAGAGACCCGATTAGATCATTTTATATTTTGGTTAATATAAGAATTCAGCGAAATTCTATCACATTTGTTTAATTTACGTCGCTCCTATTTCAGATAGCGTATTGGGCTAAGCGGCATCTCAGAGCGCATGAAATGGCGAGTAAAATGCACTATTAAACTTCTAGGGTAGGGCAATGAGAGACCCGATTAGATCATTTTATATTTTGGTTAATATAAGAATTCAGCGAAATTCTATCACATTTGTTCAATTTACGTCGCTCCTATTTCAGATAGCGTATTGGGCTAAGCGGCATCTCAAAGCGCATGAAATGGCGAGTAAAATGCACTATTAAACTTCTAGGGTAGGGCAATGAGAGACCCGATTAGATCATTTTATATTTTGGTTAATATAAGAATTCAGCGAAATTCTATCACATTTGTTCAATTTACGTCGCTCCTATTTCAGATAGCGTATTGGGCTAAGCGGCATCTCAAAGCGCATGAAATGGCGAGTAAAATGCACTATTAAACTTCTAGGGTAGGGCAATCACAGACCCGATTAGATCATTTTATATTTTGGTTAATATAAGAATTCAGCGAAATTCTATCACATTTGTTCAATTTACGTCGCTCCTATTTCAGATAGCGTATTGGGCTAAGCGGCATCTCCAAGCGCATGAAATGGCGAGTAAAATGCACTATTAAACTTCTAGGATAAGGCAAACAGAGACCCGATTAGATCATTTTATATTACGGTTAACATAAGGATTCAGCGTAATTCTGTGACATTTGTTCAACTTACGTAGCTCCTATTTCAGATAGCGTACTGCGCTAGGCGGCATCTTAAAGCGCGTGGAAGGGCGAGTAAAATGCACTACTAAACTTCTAAGGTAGGGCAATCAGAGACCCGCTTAGATCATTTTATATTTTGGTTAATATAAGAATCCAGCGAAATTCTATCACATTTGTTCAATTTACGTCGCTCCTATTTCAGATAGCGTATTGGGCTAAGCGGCACCTCACAGCGCACGAAAGGGCGAGTAAAATGCACTATTAAACTTCTAGGGTAGGGCAATCAGAGACCCGATAAGATCGTTTCATATTTTGGTTAATATAAGAATTCAGCGAAGTTCTATCACATTTGTTCAATTTACGTCGCTCCTATTTCAGATAGCTATTGGGCTTAACGGCATCTCAAAGCGCATGAAATGACGAGAGAAATGCACTATTAAACTTCTTGGGTAGGGCGAACAGAGACCCGATTACATCATTTTATATTATGGTTAATATAAGAATTCAGCGATATTCTATCGCATTTGTTCAATTTGCGTCGCTCCTATTTCAGATAGCGTATTGGGCTAAGCGGCATCTCAAAGCGCATGAAATGACGAATAAAATGCACTATTAAGCTTCTACGCTAGGGCGAACAGAGACCCGATTAGATCATTTAACATTATGGTAAATAAAAGAATTCAGCGAAATTCTATCACATTTGTTCAATTTACGTCGCTCCTATTTCGGATAGCGTACTGGGCTAGGCGGCATCTCGAAGCGCAAGAAATGGCTCGTAAAATGCACTATTAAACTTCTAGGGTGGGGCAAACAGAGACCAGTTTAGATCACTTTATATTATGGTTAATTTAAGAATTCAGCGAAATTCTATCTCATTTGTTCAATTTACGTCCATCCTATTGCAGACACCGTATTGGGCTAAGCGGCATCTCAAAGCGCATGGAATGGCGAGTAAAATGCACTATTAAACTTCTATGGTAATGCAAACAGAGACCCGATTAGATCATTTTATATTACGGTTAATATAAGAATTCAGCGTAATTCTATCACATTTGTTCAACATACGTCGCTCCTATTTCAGATAGTGTACTGGGCTAGGCGGCATCTTAAAGCGCGTGGAAGGGCGAGTAAAATGCACTACTAAACTTCTATGATAGGGCAATCAGAGTCCCGTTTAGATCATTTTATATTTTGTTTAATATAAGATTTCAGGGAAATTCTATCACATTTGTGCAATTTACGTCGCTCCTATTTCAGATAGCTATTGGGCTAAGCGGCATCTCAATGCGCATGAAATGACGAGAGAAATGCACTATTAAACTTCTTGGGTCGGGCGAACAGAGACCCGATTACATCATTTTATATTATGGTTAATTTAAGAATTCAGCAAAAATTCTATCACGTTTGTTCAATTTACGTCGCTCCTATTTCAGATAGCGCACTGGGCTAGGCGGC